>JAFIDM010036012.1:0-10542 GCA_023159025.1 Thereuonema tuberculata | reverse complement strand
GGGACTGGCGGCGTCCGCCATTATTTTTGAGTGTGTTATGATTTATGTTGGAGACAATGCATTATTCTTACTTGATATGGAGAGGTTCACATACCAATGTACTAGAGATACGTAGATGACATATTATGTTATGCAGAAGACAGTATTATTCTAGGTATCCTTCATATATTTTCCCAAATTTATTCTTGTATAAAATTTGATACTGAGATGGAAGAAGGGGGAAAAATAGAATACTATTTTTATATGTCGTGGTTCACCAAACTTCTGCGAATATTATTATCAGTATATATAGAAAGCCAACTTATCAAGGCATTTTAATGAACTTTGAATCGTACATTCCGTTGGCCTTGCAACTGTCACTCCTGCACTTAAATTTACCACAACTGAAGATTCAGACCCAAAAGAGTTTGTCTGCGTGGTAAAAATCAACAGTCTCATCTTTTACCATGTGATTAAAATTCTACTTAGAAAAAGATTAATTTTACAATGAAAATTTTACAGAACTGATGATCAATATTCGAATTAATGTGAAGAGTGATTCTTTCTTTCACTTGAGGATTTCGTCTGAATTTCTCTTGTGTCCCATCTGAAGTCTATGTCTCTAATTACTATGATTTCAACAGTTTGGTCAGTGGGAAATCACCCGAAAGATATTCCGCTGATTTAACTGAAAAGAAAAGCTACTATGCACTAAGTGTCCATAAAAAGCAGGACTTCTTTCTAAGAGGGTCTGAGCACATGTTAATGTAAGCACAACGTTAGCTATAAAAAGTGTTTATTATATATCAAGTAAAACACAGCCTTCAACGTAGTAGGTTGAATTGAAAAAGATGTGTACGTAAACACTGCATTAATTTTTAGAAAAAGAAGTTTCTGGTTCATGTTGATTGCTTACATTTATTGGTTTGAAAAAATAATTTATTTTCTGTTAGGTTTGTTTGCTGCTTATTTCTTCAGTTAATAACTGACGGAGGTGCCATAAATGTTCATAATATGCAAACACATTTTCATTTGCCGATTGTTCAACATATTGAATAATAAAATTTAAATGGTCTTTCACTTTGCTCAGCTTAATTGTAGGCTGCAAATTTTTTTTAAAACTGTCTACGTTATAAGCGACATCCGTTATAAGCGATGTCCGTTATAATGAGGTTCTACTGTATAATTATACCATATTATTTTATAAGAAAAGCAACACAGGTCTTGTCTTAAATATTAATGAAAGTTTATATTAAGTAAAGATTCTGTCTTAAAAACTGAAATTACAAATACACAATATGCAACTAGCTATATGAAGTAAGAAATGAATAAATATATTAACAAAAATAATAAAATTCAAAATGCAGACTTTGAGTGCATGATTATTATACTCTATCATAAAATATAAATATTGCAGAAATCTATATGTGTAAGAGAAAACACTGATTTTTTTTTCTCGCCACTGCTCCTCCGAAACCAAAAGATAATTTTTTTCTTTAATCCACATTAGGTTTCAAATGTTTGGTAGTCTATAATATTGAAGATGGCTATTTTTTTATTTTTTATCTACGTGGGTCAACCTAAAGTCACGTGACTTAGTCAACTTCTAAACATTCATTTTAGATTACCAAAATGTAAAGACAAGTTGTTCTCTCATTGAAATGAACTTTTTAAAGGTAGTTCCGGTCGCGGTCAGAGGTTACGAGAAAATGACCTCAGAATTCAAGGTCACGTGATCACTAAACCTTTTACGGGATTGCTAGTTAAAGATAAAAGAAACCATAACTTTCCTATTAATAATTATTTTTACAGTTAACTGTTACAGATAAGTGGGTTCATCGATTTTAAAAATCTTAGTATCTCCATTTGTATTTCATTCAAAATAAATCTTATTAATTCAATCATGTAATTTAATATTATATTGTCACGGTTTCGTGGCGATCGTGAGAAAAGAGAAAAAAAAAAAAAGAAAAAAAACTATCGCAGTGGACGAACGCACCTGAGATAGGCCGTCGCAGGACAGGATGATGGGCTCAAAATCCCGCCCCAAGACCAAATAAACACAACACACACAAGATTAGATTAAGGTAAAAAAATATATACGTCTAAGCTATTAAAATTAGGGAAGCATGGATCGCCTCCTACATGTGGGAGACTGTTAAAAAGCAAAAAGTGACCTCTTACTGGATATCAATCAAACAACAACGATAAATGGCAAAGGAATAAGATTACTGAGCTTCACCTCCCAGCCAAGCCTAACAGGTGAGTAGTTAGCGTCGCGTGTAGAGGATAAAGGGGAGACGAGAAAAAAAAAAATCCTCCACTCACGTGACGGAAAACAACCATTCCGCGAGGGCTGATAACAAAGTTAAGGGGAGAATAAAAAAATAAAAGAAGAAAAAAAAAAGGTGATGGGCGAAAGGTAGGTAGTTAGGCTGGTTCAAGAGGCTCCGCTTTGTTGGCCAGCTGAAAATCGGTAGACATAAACATTTAGTTCAAAACTAAACAACGCATATACAAACGACCCATACTTCTTAAATCTTCTCTTTTATGATACATATTATTAAAACATCATCCACACTATCAGAAATAAATGTCGTAATACTACATTTATTACTAGAAAAAGCGAATTTTCAAGGAGATATGCAATGTCTCCTCTTTATGAAGCTTTTTACATGATAACAATAATTAGCGAGATTCTTTTTATTACAATGCCCTTAAAATATCATACTAACAATTAAAAACATTAATAGAATATTAATAAGTAATCATATTCTACAATATAATAATCCCAAAGTCTCAACAATCAACGAAAAACATAATTATTATTATATATAAAGACTAATAAATATTGAATTTTTCAATTATTACCTTTTTATTAGAGGTTAACCATGTCTCTAACCAATTTTACTAAACTTTCACTTACTTTAACTCCTTCATTTCTATTCAGACTTTTTTCTTTTGAATTGCGAATACATGAGCTTTCTATTGTCTTTCTAATTTTAGTATTCGTTTCATTATATAAAATTTTTACATCACTATTAATACAATGTTGTTTTTTTTACAATGTTCTGCAATTTCCAATTCTATTACCAATTTTTTTCTAATATAATATTCGTGTTCCCCAATACGTTCTGGATCGTTCTTTTCGTCTCTCCAAGATAGAAAGAATCACAATTCAGGCATTCTAATTTGTACACAACACCCAGTTCAAACTTTTTGTCATTACTGTTTATTTTTTTGCACAAAATCTTTTTTAACTTATTCCTAATTAAAAACTTACGTTTATTCCATTTTTTGCCAATTCTATTTAAATGCGGAATGAAAAATCTATTTTCATTATATTTTTCCAATTCCTTTATCTTGAATTTATGATAATTTCTTATCAAACTATCTATGAATATATCATTAAAACCATTCTTTTTTAATTTTGATTTCATATCATTTACTCCTTTATTAAAGTTTTCTTCAATACTAGTATTATTATCAATTCTAATTAAATATTTCTCAATTATATTCCTTTTTATGTTCAGATTGTGTCCAGAATTAAATTTTAAAATAGGATCACTTTTATAATCTTTAATGTAATGCTTCATGGTTATTCTGTTATCCTTTTTCATTAATTTCAAATCAAGAAAATTCAATCAGTCGTTGATTTCTTCTTCCATCTTGAAATGAATGTCTTTGTGTCTCTTGTTAATTTCACTAAAAAATATTACTAAATTGCCTTTTGGTCCCGAACCATAATATAAAAAAAAAAACATTGTTTTTGCCTTATTATTTTTATGCTCTCTTTTCTGAGACTCATAGTAAGAGGCAAATAAACTACAAAGCAAATACCTTAAAAGTAATTATTATTAGAGAATGTAATTCATGAGGTTGCTAGTTGAATTGAAGATTTAAAAACAAAGAAAATATTACTATTACAAGAAGAAACCATTACATTATTTTGCAAAGAAATTTAACTAAAATATATGAAACACTTTTGGAGCAAATGTCAATCGTTATTTCTTATTTCATTTTCTCTATTTAATCATTTGTTACTACTTTATCAATAATTAAGTTTCCAACTCTTAGGTTGGATTAGGGAAAAAAGTCTATTTCAATCAATATATTAGAGCAGTTCAGGACATCACAAGACTATAGCTGTTTCATTAAAACCGTAGTCACCATCAGACTCACTAGATTCAAGATATTTTTTTTTCTTTTACAGAAGTATATAATATCTTGATTTTTGAGAAATTTAAATGTCCCAAAAATATCTAATTTGTTGTTATCATGATTGTTTGTTTCTTCTTGTAATCCAAATGAATTTATGAGGAAGAAGAATAATGTCTTGTCCTCGATTATCACAAGAATAACTCTCTCACAAAGAGAGTGGCATTTTTAAAATAATTTTAAACTAAAATAATTTTAAATCCGCCTTGTCTTATATTTGGACGCTCAATCTGTGATAGAAAATTAAGAATCTGAACTACATTGATAGTTCAAGGAACAGGTTGGACATGAGTGGTAGAGCAGATATTTAAAAACTGCTTCTTTTTCTTAACAATATTTAAATTTTTAAATTATTTTTATCTTAAAAATCCTAAATCAAAATACTGAATCATTACAGAATTTTTAAACCCAAAAAATAAGAGTAGCAAATTAAATAGACGAAGTTAATTCATGTTTTTTAATAAAAACAAAATCAATTTCAATCTATCAAACACCTACACAGAAGTTAGAAGAGACACTAAAATAGATTTTCGCAACAACTAGTTTATTCAAAGACGTTGTAATTTAAAGGTGAAAAAGATTTTCAAATGCGGCCTGCATTAGGTTAATTTAGTAAATCTAGACCCCATTTTGCAGTATTTGAACAACTCTTATAACAGGCCGGAATGGATATAATATTATTTCTTAAAATAATGGATTCAGTAATTTAGTCTAATTGCCATCATTTTTCTCCTCCTTCTAAACCAGAAGTAGCCAGAACCTACAAAACCTTCTGATAATTTCGTCCAGCGAATAAATCAAGTTTGTTAATCGTTCTCTGAAAAAGCATATTAAATTTCTTTGTATTTTCATCCTCATTTCTTAACATCTGATATTTTATATAAATTTTTAATTTTAATTTTTTTATCGCGCTTTCGCTTAATTTAAGGAATTAAAAATTAAACTGTTAATATAATTACAAAACAAACAAATACTTTTTGATAATTTAAAGATTTTTTCAAAAATTTCTGATGAAAATTGTTTTTATTTAAATTAATAAATAGAAAAAATTTAATTTGAAGGTCACTGGGATTCTGAAATGTCATCATATGTTTATTGTAATGATAATGAAGCATAGCAGTATTGACCTTCCGTAGTTTCTTTAAAATTTTTTAATTCATTCTTATACTGTGAAAAGAAAAACGCAATATTTGCAGAAAGTAACGAAAGATCCAGATCTTTTGTTTACATGTCGCAAAATAGTTTTTATTCCGTCCGTTTTATCACTGAAAACCAAATGGTGAAGAAAGTACCGGAGAATCAGGAAATTCGTCAATTTTTAGAGACTGAAATTGTTCAAGAGCATTTATGAATAAATTAATTCATAGTTTTCTAATAAACACAAAACAACGCGTCCACTTACACTTTGTTACTGAAATGCTTTACTTGTTAACAAGGCCACAAGGAATGGTTTGAGTTTGAGAAGGTTTCAGTTATTCAAGCTAGTTTTAATTCGAAAGGTCCATTGTAATTTGAAGGAATCTCGTATTGAACTCATTTAGAATGTCTAAACCCATTTTGCACCTGGAGAACTCTGAGGAAGTGGCTACATTGGGTCCAGAATACCATATTCAATTTCTGTCGTTGAATATTTGGAGAATTTTTTACTAAACTTTATCTGGATTTATAATTGTGATAAACTGTGTTTCTTAAAAATACATGTTATAAACCTACATGTTATAAACATACACAATCACTGAAATCATCAGTGATAACTACATGGTGGAACTCTTTCTTTAAAAGGAGAACTTTATTATCAACTTCATTTAATAAGACTTTCTTTAATTATCTTGCTTTGTAGAAAGAAAGCCTGTTTGTATTCAAAGGAAATAAAATAACAAAGCTAAAGAATTAAAGTCAATTATTTGTAGTAAATACTAATATCTAATGAGATCTATAAAAATATGTTAATGCTTAACTGCAAAATTTCATTTGGAAAGGGTCTTAGAAGGTTTTTGAACACTAAAATATAAATAAGACAATAAGACTAATTTCTTTAGTATGAAAGTTGATGTTTATATCAGTGATTTACAATTTGAGTTATCACGTCTACAATATTGTAAGTAATAAACTGACACTCCCATTCACGTACACGTATTAGTAATCTATAGATATCATTCGGAAAACTGAATTTGTAGTGTGGATAAAGATGAATAACACAAATAAGAATGTTTCTCATCTATGCATTTTAGTTTTCCTGTTTTATCAGATTAACCAACCATTTGGAGATTTCTTCATTGAAGTTTTTGATGCGTTTTATTGGTAATCAAGGTTTTCGCCACTCACCACCAGAAGGAGCGGCATGCCTCAAGACGTTGACGTATGCAACTAGTGCCCGGGGAATTTCCATCACGTTGCAGTTTGTCATTTTAATACCTTTTGGTTTGTATAAATTGTCGCAATTCTTTTGTGTCGTATGTACTTGAGAATGATTTTGATTTAAAACAAAACCTAGGTTGTAATTTTAATTTGTAATAATAAGTTCCATTTTATATTAAGCATATGTGCCGGCTTCATATCTGGTCTTTCAGTTATGTTCAGCGCACGTAAAAACTTTTCTCCCCTATTTATTTTAGCCGCAGTTTTAGTTCTCACCATGTTTATTAGTAACTTTAATTAGACACAAATACGACTAGTGAAAGTGTTTGTTAGGAATAATAGGAAGTTAGCAGCAGTGAAGTCAGCCATTAATTTTAGCTTCAAAGCCGTAAGATGAACCTCACACCGAAGTTTCTTGAAGTCAAATGTGCCACAAATGTTCCAGGTATCGATGGTATTCTATGAAAATTGAGTCGTAGGATACTCAATCATTACATTAATAGACTTCACGGACAAAGAAAGCTTCTCACGCAATATATTAGAAAAGGTGCTACGTTTCTGAGCACTATTTTAAATAAAATTGCTTTCACAAATGTGCTACGGTTTGCAGCTAACGCATATTTTCAACGATATAATAATATTTCATTTAGTCATGTGAAGAAATTGATAATTCTTAGTTGTAAGAGATGGCCTATCCACCAATTTTATCACATTTGAGTTATGAATTTGAGCGGCACGTTCATACCTTTGCCAGCTTTAAATACTTTAGGAAAGGCTTTGAATTTTAACTGCCTAAGAAGCCACAACCGCAATTATTGATTTCTGCAATGGAAACCGCTATTAGTACCATTCCTGATAAAAATGAAGCATCATTGTTGCGATGTGAAAATTGGTAACGCTATTAATGGTTACACAAGTGAGATTTCCTGACGATTTGTTAATCCCCTTGAATTGTCATATCTTCGAGTACTACATAATAGGAAGGACTTGGTTTTTCTTCAATCTGATAAAAGTAATAACCCAGTAATTTTATTGACTGATACTTATTACGATATGATTGATAATTTCATTGCTCAAACAGGTGGATTAGTCTTTTTTAGTAAAGATCAAAGATCCAACCTAAATTACAACAGGAAAGTTATTAGAGGCCTATTCTCAAATGGCGCCATTGCATCGGAATTAGCTGAACAGATTAAGGTTAGTACCTTTCTTATTCCTTCGTTAAAGGCTATTTATTATCCAAAAATTCATAAGCAGCCTAATGACCATAGCCCATAAATTGTAGAAATTCGGCTATTAAGTGTTTATCTGATTTTCTTTATCGGAAAATGATTTTTTAGTGTGCATAACAGTAGATAGTTTACTACCAGTATTAATAAAAACCCAGTTATTCCTGGATATCTCTTATTTTCTTTGGATGTGGAATCTCTTTTTACATCAATTATGGATATTTTGGTTTTTCAACATATTAAGAACAAACAAGACCTGCAGTTACTTTGTACAACAGCATAATTTTGATGAATTAATGCCGATTATTGAAGCTATTTTTAAAATGCAGTTCTTCATGTTCCGGAATTCCATATATAGACAAACATCTGGTTTATTCGTGAGACTGGCGACGTCCGCCGTAATTGCGGAGTGAGTTATGATTTATGTTGGAGACACTGCATTATTCTTAATTGATATGGAGAGGTTTACATACCAATGTACTACAGATACGTAGATGACATATTATGTTATGCAGAAGACAGTATTATTCTAGGTATCCTTCATATATTTTCCCAAATTTATTCTTGTATACAATTTGATATTGAGATGGAAGAAGGGGGAAAAATATTATTTTTAGATGTCGAGGTTCACCAAACTTCTGCGAAAATTATTACCATTGTATATAGAAAGCCAACTTATCAAGGCATTTTAATGAACTTTGAATCGTACATTCTGTTGGCCTTGTAACTGCCACTCCTGAACTTAAATTTATCACAACTGAAGATTCAGACCCAAAAGAATCTGTCTGTATTGTAAGTATCAACTGTCTTTTCTTTTACCATGTGATTAAAATTCTACTTAGAAAAACATAAAATTACAATGAAAATTTTACAGAACTGATGATAAATATTCGAATTAATGTGAAGAGTGATTCTTTCTTTCACTTGAGAATTTCGTCTGAATTTCTCTTGTGTCCCATCTGAAGCCTATGTCTCTACTTACTATGATTTCAACAGTTTGGTCAGTGGGAAATCAACCGAAAGGTATTCCGATGATTTAACTGAAAAGAAAAGCTACTAGGCACTAAGTGCCCATAAAAAGCAGGACTTCTTTCTAAGAGGGTCTGAGCACATGTTAATTTAACCACAACGAAATACAAAACAATGCTTAGTAAGGAATGAAGGGAGAGCAGCAAGTCTTATCCGATTGGCTCCAAACATTCACTACAAATCAACCAGAACTTTTCACTTTAACCAGAAGCTGGACAACTTTTCTTTCTGAATGCTAATAAATAATTCAGTTATTAAAAGTAATTGTTAAGATGGGACTTTCAGACTCATCTCTAAAGCTTTCTTGCTGAAAATTCTTAAGTCCAAGGTTACAAAAAAATCATATCTACAAAAAAAGTCATCTCTAAGTAATGATATTAAGTAAATCAACCACTTACCCGAATATCATGTCTATTGCTCTAAATAAAATAAGTTCTTAATTCAGGCAAAAATTAGATGCAAGCACTTTGCGGCAGGAAAATTTCTTCAAACACTACGACAGTGTTAACTTCACGCTAAAATCTGGATATTCTTAGCTCGTGGTTTCAATTCATGGATTCATTCACAACATTCGCTTCCTCCGGGATATTTATCTTCTTTCTTCTTTATCTCTCCTGTGACATGAGATGAGAATTAATAATATCAAAACAAAGCTACGAATTCAACTTATTTTTGACGTTTCGCGAGCTGAACGAGAGCAAAACGCGATTTGCCGCTAACACCTGTAAAGCGATCTCTTTTCTGTCAAGCTGTAACTGGGAAACGACATATTTTCGAGCGCGTTTGAGGCATATTTTCGAGAGCGTATAAAGCAACCAGCAGAGTTTTAATCTTTACACATCGGTCACTGAAAAAAAATATCCAAAATAACTGTTTCTCTTAAATATGAATAAAGCTAATGTGCAACCTTACATCCTCCAAAATTATGAAGCCATTATATGTAAAATAAGAATAGTAATTAAAAAAAAAAACAAGGATCTATAAAGCACTAAACTTAAATAGTTTTAATAGTTTGATTCTTTTTCCCAACATTATTCGTTTGATTTAATTATTCCTTTAGCTCAATTCAAAGTATTGTATCTCGGCTGTTACTTTAATCAACTTCATTCCGTTCTTTTTTTAAACTCAATCACATTTGAATCTTTAATTTCTGTTTGAATACTTTTTCTATCTTAAGTTCTTCAGTATAAAAAAAAAACAACTTAAAATGTAGGTCCAGGGAAGTTCAAAGTTTCACCAAAATATAGTTTAGAGGTTCAGTTATTTTATGAAAACGATCAACATTTCTAAAAAATCATAACAAAAAAAAATTAAAAACATCAATCATCAGTTCTAATTCAGTTTCTATAAAATCAAAATTGGATAAGACATTGACGATCAATATTAAAATTTCTTAGCTATCATCTAATTTACTTAATCTCCATGGTTTTTATTTTTCTTTCCATTTTTTTAACCTAGAAAGAAGCTCCCATTTAGAGAAACAGAAGGAAGCACAGTCTTACCTGAAAGTTTTCTACCAAACTAATAAAAATCTTATATACAAATACTTTTTTTCGTATCGGGACAACAATACAGAGATTTGAAGTTCCTTTTGTACATTTATGAACTTTTTAATCAATTTTGCCTATGAATATTGGAAATGGAAAGTTTCAACAGCCACACATTGGTATTTTAACTCTTTCAAAGTCACTTTCCTTTTTATTTTACAAGAATTTAGTTTTGAATATTC
>JAFIDM010036011.1:0-10543 GCA_023159025.1 Thereuonema tuberculata | reverse complement strand
TTTACTTCAATCAAAACTTAATTACACAATATATGGCCCGTCGTGTTAAGGCAACGACAACTTTTGAAAATAACTTATTTGTTTATAATAAAACTGCGTTATTTAAAAGTTGAGAATGAACGATATGGAATTTTTTAACCATATTGCACAGTGATTCAAAATGCCAATCTATCGGGACAAAATTCTATTTTCTTTTAAAGCTATTTATTTTTGATGCATAAACCAAGAAAACGGTTAAATTAGTGAAATTAACACAAAATTATTATAAGATGTATGCTAATTAACTTATTTTTTGCTATTTATTTCTTGCAATGAGGCACCAGATCAGTGGCGGACTTGACGATAGGTATATCATATACTCGGTCTTACCTCAACTGCTTCTAGAGCTCGTGTGCCAGATCGCTGTATTTACAGATCTTGTGTGCATGGGTTTTGTGCATGATCTTGCTGACAGGCACTGCAATATCAGTAAAGTCCTTATCTGTTGTTGACCTTATCAACAAGTGTGATGTCAGGTCTGTTGTGATGTGTCGTTTTTTTCTGTGTGAATGGGGCGGTCCTAGTACAGCTTATCAGAGGGTGACTCTAATACGCTTTGTGGTATATACTTGTAGTACGGGACCGTGTTCTTAATAAGTGAGTGTTTGTGTGGTAACTGTTGATGAAGGATCGATGCTACCTGATTGTGTCAGTGGAGGTAGTCAGTTTGGGACAGAAGGAGACAGCCTGATATTATGTGGTCGATCGTCTCTTGCATAGTGTGGCATTTTCTACATCTGTCATGTGTGTTTGCATCGTGTAGAATGTTTTCTTGTAGTTGCGTGTGGGGATGACTAGGTCCTGTATCGCGATCATGAACCCTTCGGTCTCCTCAAACTCCCCTTCGGTCTCCCCAAACAGCTCAACAATCGTCAGCCATCTGTTCGACGCTTCCATGTCGGCATGAAGTTGGCTAAGTTCATGGCGATGTCTGCCGTAGAGTTCCCTACGAGCCCATGATTCACACAGCTGCTGTGTGTGGGTGTCGGGGGTGGTGAGTGATAGAGAAGGTTTTGCGTGGTCCAGGGGTGTGAGATGTGTGTCAGTCTTGACAATAGCTGAGTTGAGTGAGGAGTGTTGTGCTCTTTGGTGGAAATGTTCTATAAGTGTGTATGTACTTGTTTTTCGTGTAGGGTGATGAGGCTGATGAGTCCTCGGCCTCCCCCTTACCTTTCCGTAGCGGATGACTCTTACCTTTCCGTAGCGGACTTGGGATGGTGCATGTTGTGTTTCGTGAATGTAGTGCGTGTTGCGCGTTGTGGTACTTCGAGTTCAGTGTTTGTCCATGGAATTATGCCGATCGAATATATTAGTGTGGGCACGACAAAAGTGTCGATGGCTTTAATTTTATTTCTAGCGTTGAGTTCTGTTTTGATGATGTTGTGAACGCGAGCATGGTATGTTTATTGAGTGCGTTGCTGATGTTTGCTTTGTCAATGACGCGATTTTGCATGAAGTCCAGGTACTTGTAGGTCTCTCCCTCTTCCATGGATTGGATAGCTGCGTGTTGTATTCGGAGTCTTCCCGCGTGTTATATGTAGCTTGCGGCATTTGCCAATTCCAAATTCCATCCCAATCTCTTTGGTGAACTGTGTGGTGACTTATAGTAAATTAGTAAGTTGTGCGTTGTTGTGGCGTTGAGTTTAATATCGTCCATGTAGAGTGTGTGATTTTGTGTGGTGTCAGATTGTTTTGTGTTGTCTAGCATGTGGCTTAATGGATTCAAGGCGAGGCAGAACCAAAGAGGACTCAAGGAGTCTCCCTGGAAAATACCTCTCCTTATGGGAATGGGGACTTTAGTGATGGAGGTGCATATGTTTAATGTTGTCTTGCAACTCTTCATCGTGGCATCCAAGAATGCCGTGATCTTGGGATGTACTTTGTAGAGTTGAAGAGTATGTAGAAGCCAGGAATGAAGGACCAAATCAAATGCCTTCTTGTAGTCGATGTATGCGATATGTAAGTTCGTATTCTTCGCGGGCACCTTCCGCAGGATTACCGAGTCAATAAGGAGTTGCTCCTTACAACCCTGGGAATTCCTGCGACAGCCCTTCTGCTGGTCGGAAAGAATGTTTTATGCTTATTGCATTGAATTCGTATCGTATTGAATGTTATCATACGTCGATGATCAGGATATATCTTTATTCGAAACTTCCCACGCCACCTGTTTCTTTTTCTTTTCATGAAAACTTCGAAAAGTATTTCGAAGAAACATGTTTAAAAGTCCTATTTGAGAACATGGTAAATCGAGCTCTTTCGTCTTAATTAGATTTGATTCTGCTGTTACGCATTGTCTTTTTTCTAGAAAGTTCTCCGTCATTCTCTTTTCCGATCGGAAAATCCGACGAAGTATTTTCGATTTCATTCGTGGCTGATAGGAAGATGACATTTGGATCTGAAATTACGGAGTTTAATTAGATTTTTTTTCCAATTTCCGTCTCCAGAATAAATAAGCGGAGTTCAATTACATATCTTGGCTTTTTTTCAATACGAGGTTGAACAGAAAGTTAATGAGACTGTATTTTAATTTTGTCGACGATTTCCAAGATAGATGAGATTCCAATAATAAAATCTTTTACGTGTGTTGCTGAAGTTATAGTGATTAAAAAGATTACACACATTAACATAATTTTAAAAAGTTTAAATTGCAACATGTTTCATCCCCGTACGTGGATGTCTTTGGGCGACACACAATTAAAATTGAGATACATTGACTTTTATTCAAAGCTATGTAATGTATTGCGAGTCGTTATGGGTGATTCGGAATTCGATTTGCGTAAGCCATATGGGTTTTCTTCTATCGGAACCTAGTCCGAGATAATCTGAGCCTTCCCTACAAATCTGAATGTTTGTATGAGCTCAATAAGGGAAAATTGTCACTTATTATACAAACATTTTCAAAAGTTTTGCTAGTTTTTATAGTGGCTTGACTTTTGAGAGAGACAAAGGAAAATAGTTACGAAAAATTGCTTAAATCAAAAAATTATCGTAATATGCATAATGAGAGCGTCTTTCTTAGAATGGTTGGTTGGCTTAACGAAAAATATTCTTTTTTAAGTTGGTTGCAACAATCTGGAGATTTTTATTTGCATTTGATAGATTGTATAAATCTATTAGAAGTATTTCAAGTTTTCGACTTGGCTAACTTTGACAATTTGTCGTTTCGTACGCGAAAGTTAAAACATACTAGTAAGTGTTTAGAATACTAAGTTATTTTATTAATTTTTAGAAATTAACAATATATACAAAGTAATATCTGAATGAATTCTGGAATTTAAAGTAAGAAAAGTAGAAATAAGAAAAGTAAAGTAAGAATTTTAAAATTTTCAGTCTGTGACTGAACTGAAGCAGTAGGCAAACTTTGTAGACCTGTAAAAAGAAAACTGTGAGCATATTATGTTTTTGTGTACGTAAATGAATAAAGGTATTACCTGAATCCCATTATCTAAAATTCCAATTGTTTTCAATGAGTTCATACTGAAATCTTATACATAGGAAAACCTAAATGAACAACTGTCTCTTTGGGAATTGTTTATCAAAAGAATTGTGACTGAATGTAAAATATACATATAGTTATTATCTTTATCAATATATATCTATATCCATATCCATATATATATATATATCAGACATCTATATAGATGGATATATATATATATATATTTATATATATATATACACAATGTCTTAGAAATAGAAAAGTAACTTTTTATTTTCATTCATCCATTTCATTTATTTTTTTCTCTCAAAAACAATTCAGAAACTATTGTATATAATAAAACATTGTAAGTAATTTATTGGCTGAAAAAGAAAAAAAAAAGAATTTTTAGAAATTTGAAATTTTTAATTTCTAAAAATTCTTTTATTTTATTTCTTCAAAGATCAATTTATAATCCTGAATAACAAAAATCTTGTATTGAAATTTTTTGGCTTTCAAATTAAAATAAAAACATGCACTAAAATATTAAAAGTAAATTCACGTAAACAATTGCTTCTAAACATGAAGTTGATTCTTTTTTTATAGAAATGATATTTTTAGTTGCGTAAAATTCATTCTGTTGAAAATGTTTATCTTCAAATTGTAAATGATTATAATGAAAACAATGAAATAATAATTATCTGAAAATCTGCTAATCTTAAAGTAAAAACAACAACCCTGAATAGAGAATGTAAATGCAAAAAAGAGATATTAATGTTCATTTCATATTTTTAATTTTTAAAAAATTAAAATGAAAACTACAAACTATATATAATTCTTCAATATATAATCGTAATACCTACTCCACTAATTTCTTTCGTTCTTTCTTTATTTTTTTAAAGAAATTTTACTTTATTATATGAACCCTATATTCCCTAAAAGGCACCTTCAGTAAAATTATCTGAAATTTTGAAACATTACATCAGATATCTCATTTCAGTGATACAGAATGAAACTATTTTTCTGTGTAATGTTTTACCTGGATAAAAATTTTATTTAATCTTCCAATACTGTGCAACAGGCTAAAAGTTACATTCCTCAAAACCTCTTTATCTACATTTTCTTGAAATATTCCTTCTACTATCATTTTGATATGTTTATTGCTCTAAAACCTAAATTTATAAAGTAATTTGGAACTTTCATTTCAATAAATAAATAAAAAAACAACTGTATCTTTATAGAAATACAGCTATCTAATCAAATAATCAAATATTTACTGGACAGTTATGTATAAATATACTGTACTTCTTGAAAAGATCATATTAGTGGGGTGGGAGAGCCAAAAAAAATTTCAAATCTGGCAACCAATGTGCCCCTTTGGATTCAGATAGTACATGGGTAGACGAGTCTAAAAAGCCCGGGACACAAATTTTCCTGGCCCTCTAGCAGATTTGGCAGCTCATGAACCGGAAGTAAAGTGTTTAGCACTAACTCGGAAAGTGTATACACGATTCTGATTAAAATAAGCCTCCTAGAGCAAAATATACATAAGAATGACCCCCCCCCCCCGTGGGTTTCGTGATGGTGGACGATCCGCGCTGGGCAGGTTTTCTCGGGGTTCTCCCGTTTCCCCTGCACTTCTCTCACTATACTTTCTCAGTCTTTCTCTCCATCTGTCGATATTTCCGTGGGATAGTACAATAGATCTCCGGTCGCAGTGCTTGGCTTCTCTGCCACCCACATTCACTACATACATACATACATACATATATGACCCCCCCCCCTCCAAAAAAAAAAAAATATGGCTGCAAATGGTGAAGCCACCAACTGTCAATCCACAACCTTTGAACTGTCAATCCACCTTTGCCAACTGTCAATCCACAGTATACTAACCATTATCCTGCCTTCACCCCTAGGAAAGTTTTATATCCTTGGCTAAACTCTGTCCTGGAGAAATTGCATATTCAAGACATACAAAGAATAGAGCAAGTGCCTAGAGTATCGTTTGCTGCTTTTCAGGCAAAAAATGAATCTGGTATAAGAAAAATTAGGTGTAAAGCATCATTGCTTCCACTTCTAAATGACGACATTGCGACACCAGCAATGGTACGTCATATGATGGATATCACAGTAATGGCAACAGCAAAATTAAATGGAAATCAAACACCCGTGATTATATGTGACCTGTATATGCTATTAGGAAGCAAGTACAATAGAAATGTCTTGACAAGTATGGCGAGGATCGCATCGTATTCATGATGGTGGCCTTCATATCGAAATGATGGTCATTAATTTACTTGTCAAGTGGTTAACTTGGAGTGGATGGACTGAATTAGTAACAACCGTCGATTTTGCAAGTTCTAGTGTTGCAGAATTCTGTCTCACATCGTCGCATGTAAAAAGATCTCGCTGTGCACATAAAATTACTTTAACTGCCTTGCATTATCTACAGGTACATGCATTCAACAAATCATGTAAAACAGATTCCAACTTCAGTGAACAAGGCATTGAACTGTGGATTTTGCGGATAACACCTGAATGTCCTCAGTTCCAATACTGGTATATAGTCATCGAACTTGAGTCCCTTTTTGTCCAACTTGTATTGAGTATTCTTACATCTAACTTTACCATGTTCGTGGATACTTTGACTCAGTTATGTCCGTGGATACTTTGACTCAGTTATGTCTGTGGACATTTGCATTGGACGCAGTCCACTATTCTTTTTGGTTGCCAGTATTTGTACGCACTCTACAGGACCTTCCAGAAAACCTGATATACATGCTGAATTTCTTCGTGGCAAGTTTACGAGCACCAAAACTGCTACACCATTTAATGAAATACATGACAATCAGCTTCATGAACACAATAACAAAGTGATAAAGGGTGAAGGTGGAGCTATCGGAATCCTTGATAGCTATCGGATTCCTTGATAGTGAAAATGCTTGGCTTAAGTGGATGGTAGCAGGTCCTAGGATCAGTTATTTAATTGAGGAATTTGAAGAGAAATCAAATTTAAAAGATGACAATGTCGGGGGCGCAAAGCATGCATTTCAGAAAAGGTTCTTGGCCCAGGCCAAAGAAATGATTAACGTCTTGTTCAGAAGGAAATCCGTTCCAAGAAACTGATTTGGTGTCAATTAGGAGCAGCAAAATAATTCCAAGTGTCGAAGCTGTCAAGTGTGTTACGGAAGCATTGCCTATAGGTTTTAAGCAGTATGATGAATATGTTATGTTCCGTCTCGATAAAGTTCGAAATTCAATTCATCAAATTATTCCTCGGAGCAATATTCACATCTTCAAGACTACAACAAGAAAAACCGATAAGGCAAAGTCCAAGATTACTAACTTGCGTAAAGACTCTAACTTGTTCTGCAGAATGGATGTCTCATCTGAAGCACGGGATGGGAACATTGATGATTTCTTTTCCCATGAAAATCAAATGTATCCACCATCTATTTCAGATGATGGCAAACTCCGAAAACAACCAACAAGTGGGATATTATAGACTGCATTCAAACAAAATATGACATTAGATTTAATAACAGCCAACCAAGTGTAACTGCTAAAATATTTTCCTGATATTGCCAAAACATTTTCAGGATACTATGAAAATGTTTTCAAACCATACTGCAATAATCAACTGAAGAATACTTCACGACAAGATATGTATTCGACAGATATACTAGAAACAGTTTGAAGGCAAATACCCGAGAATCAAGAGGAAGTGCCATAACTATTAAAGTCGCAGTCTCTACTGCAATTCCAAAGCAATTTAAGCAATTCCTGTGTGTTAACGGAAACAAGACACAATTGTTCCACTTGCTAGCTAAGAAAATGGTGGGAAATGAGTATCCAGGAAAACATGTTGTCTGTACTTATGATGACCTGGTCATCATGTCAACAACTATGGATGTAGCTAGCATTTCTCCCTCCTAACACGAAGAAGCTGATGACCGCCTACTTCTCCATGTTAAGCATGCAGTAGAAAGTGGACATTACTCACATTTTAATACGAACTGTGGACTCGGATGTAGTGGTTATTTCAGTATCACTATTCTCACAAATACAAGATATTGCAGAACCATGGATTAAGTATGGTTGTGGGAAATACAGGAAATTCATTCCAATTCATGAGATTTGTGCAAAACTCTCACCGGGAATTTGCAGAAATTTGTTGACCTTTCATGCTATAACTGGTTGCGATACAGTTTCGACATTTTGTGGCATTGGCAAGAAGACAGCTTGGAAGGTCTGGATGTCATTTCATGAAATTGATTGTGTGTGGCATCAGCTCTGTACAGGCACCTCTGATATTGATGATGAATGTCATGATCTGTTGCAGCGATTTGTTATTCTACTTTATTATCAAGCATCAGATCTTCAGAGCATCAATGACTGCAGACGAGTGTTATTTACAAGAAAGAATCGAGCAATCGAAAATATATCTCCTGCAGCAGATGCTTTAATACAACACATCAAACGAGCTACTCTCCAAGCAAGAATTTGGAACAACAGCCTCGATGCAAAATACACAATACCTTCACGAAGCAACTGGGGATGGTTAGAAACTTCGGGAGGATCATACCGACCTGTGTGGACAACAATTCCAGAAGTGTCAAAACACTGTGTGGATCTAACCTCTTGTACATGCCGCAAGCGATGCACATCTTGTAATGTATTAAATTGAGACTACGATGTACCAAACTTTGTGTATGTGAAGGACAGTGCTCCGACAGTGATTGGTAATCAAAACTGAATTTCAATCATTTGGATGTTATTGTTTAAGACAACAAGATATTATATTTCGGTATTGTGGCCGACACTATATTAGTGTATTTCGATATTAGTGTATTTGACTACATATAGGATATTATTGATTTTGGATAACTGGAATAGTATTATAATTAGTATTAGTATTATTAATAAACTGGAATAATATTGTATTGTAAATTCGTTTCTTTCTCATTCTTGTATTTATGTTTTAAACTTACGTTACATTTAAGCCTTAAGTGTGCCTCAAATCACCGATTTTAGCACTGAAATGAAGGTTTTATAGCCACATTTGGGAGGTCATACTTATGTATATTTTGCTCTAGGAGGCTTAGTTTAACCAGAATCGTGTATACATTTTCCGAATTAGTGCTAAACACTTCCGCTTCATGAGCTGCCAAATCCGCTAGAGGGCAGGAAAATTTGTGTCCCGGGCTTTTTAGACTCGTCTACCCATGTACTACCCATGTACTATCTGATTCCAAAGGGGCACATTGGTTGCCAGATTTGAAATATGTAGGCATAATTTTCAACTCTCCCACCCCACTATATTAATTGCTGCTTTTTTTGTTTTAAAAATTCCTGTAAATAATCTAAAGATATAATTCTCTCTCAATGTATCTCAATCACTAATATTTTCTGTGAGTATCTTTTTAATTTTTTTACAACACCAAATTTCTTTCTAATATTTTTTTTTAACTTTATTATTGATGTATGTTATGTTATGAATGTGGGTGACAGAGAAGCCAAGCACTGCGACCGGAGATCTATTGTACTATCCCACGGAAATATGGACAGATTGAGAGAAAGACTGAGAAAGTATGGTGGGAGAAGTACAGGGGAAACGGGAGAACCCCGAGAAAATCTGCCCAGCGCGGATCGTCCACCATCACGAAACCCACATGAGAACCGAACCCGGTACTCAGAGGTGAGAGGCCGATGTCATAGCAACTATGCCAATCGCGCGGCCTATTATTGATGCATCTGAATAAATTAGGACATTTAACGTGCTCAATACCTAAATTATAAATAACAAGCACTAATTTTTTATATAAAGTTAAGAATTTAACAATAAAAAGTTATATAAAATATTAGTGCTTTCAAAAGTTCTACTTGTTATTTATAATATATCTGAATAAATTAAAAATACAATCTCACTGTCTTTTTGCTTTAGGAGAAACTAACCATTTTTAATTTTTTTTTTATTTATTATATCAAATTTTCCTTTGTTTTTTTTTTTTTTGTTTTTTTTTTGCTCTAAGGTTTTTATTAGTAGTTCTAAAAATACAGTTCACAATGTTTACATTTTTTTTTCACAGCAAATAATCATTCTTATTTTTTTTCTTTTTTCATTATGTTTTGGTAATCTAATGGCGGAGTGCACCAAACTTCAGTTAACTTAAAGGACTGCTATTTGGACGGAGCTAAAATTAGTGGGGGGTGCTGCTCCACAAAAATTTTAGCGTTTGTTTTAAAATTGTGCGAAAGGAAACAAACATGTATAAAAAAAAATTTATCAAGTTTTTGAATAAATTTTCTTTTTATACATGTTTCCTTTCACACAATTTTAAAACATAGGCTAAAATTTTTGTGGATTAGCACCCCCCACTAATTTTAGCTCCGTCCAAATAGCAGTCCTTTAAGTTAATTGAAGTTTGGTGCACTCCGCCATCAGTAAAGCAAAAACTACTGCTCTCTGATTCCATTTTGTTTTCACATCAACTAAGCATTTGTTGAAATATTATTATGATATCCAGTGCTTGAGTAGTAATGGGATATTGTTTAATGTTTTGGACACTAGAGGCCGACACAATCGCTATGGCGATGCACAACGAGGATGGCCGTATGTAACTGTACAACATGAGAAAATTCGAATCAATATTTTGTAAACTAGGATAATAAATCAGTGTTTATTTAAACCCAACAGAACATTATTAATCCTATTACATAACAGCATTCTAGAATATCTTTGATTTTTTAATATAATACTAGCTTCCTTTTATACTTGTTTTATTTTTTTAAATTAAGGTCCGATAGAAGAAAACCCATTCGGCTTCGTTCAAATCGAATTCCGAATCGCCCATTGAATCGCTCTTTATCTCCATCAGTTAAAACTGAATGAATGTTGAGCTCAACCAAACTACTTTAATAAAAAAAAAACTTAGCAAATGCCTTCTTCTGTTAGTCTAAATAATAGTTTAAAGCTTAAGCTAATGTTTCTCGTGCGAATTTTAATTTTTGTACAAGTAAATAAATATTTTGAAGGATTTTGGGATGTAATGGAAATGATGTCAATTATAGCAACTTCTAAATTTT
>JAFIDM010036010.1:0-10544 GCA_023159025.1 Thereuonema tuberculata | reverse complement strand
CTTATGTTCAGTGTTCGTTTCCCATTCCTTTCTCATTTGTGTTCGTTTCACATTTTCACCTTAATATGGTTTTCTGTTCTATGTTTTTCTCAGTCTTTATGTCATTACATTTAAGATAATAGTTCCAATCTCTTGATTTATTTAAAGGGGAAACCAAGGTAATCTCTGCTTTTGATAAATTATAGTAGTAAATACAGTTATCAAAGCGAAGGATGATGGATAGGCAAGCCAGGCATTCCCATGTAACAAGTGGCAGTTACTAGTGTTATGATTTATTTACGAATCCTCCATGGAATTCTCTTTCTAATGTTAAAATGAAATCATTGTATTTACTTTATATAGCGAGGGGGATATTTTCAAAGTTTTCTTAGAAATTTCGTTACGGATTTGCTGATCAAGTGATTAACAGAGCAGAACCCAATGCAATTACAAACAGTTCAAATTCTTAATTTTGGGTTTTTTTTTTACTTTCTCTTTTTATTTCTTGAAAAATATATATACATTTATTCAACAATCTTACAATGACAGAAATATAAATTCATTTGAAAAATTTCTTTTATATAAACAACTAGGATGTATCACATTTATGCATATTAACAGAAACAATTAACATTTGATTGGAAAAAATGATTTTGATTGATGAGATATAGTTTGAAAAGAAATAAACAAACGTATGATTTATCATAGAACTTTTTAATTTCTATTTTCATTTCTAACAAAGCTTTTACCAAAAAATACCCTTTCACATTAATGATTCGATTTCGTTTTCAACTCTTTCTTGAATTACTTTTTTAAGTTACAGTTAGAAATTTCCCGTAACTTGGGAATTCGTCAACAGACTGAAGCATTGCTAAATTTTCAACTCTAAAATCTTTGAAGTTGTCAATTGTTTTGAACGAAATGTTTTGTTTATTTGAATGATGCGTAATACATCATTTTATGCCATGAATATATCATGAATATATCTTAATCAACTGTGATTAATTAAAATAATTTATGATTCATTAAAATAATTCAGATTACGGTACTCATCTTTTTCTTTATATTCTTTATTTCGGGAGGGACCCGAACCCCCTTGACCCCCCCCCCCCTTATATTCACCCTTGATTTTATGTCATGAATATATCTTACAATCAACTGTGTTTTCTTTTTAAAGCATTAAGTTTAATAATGGAAGCTGTTATTGTGACATTACAATTTGCTTTCAGACCAAATAAATTAAATTTTAAAATTTAAAATGTCTTTGAAACAAGGATTGTTTTTATAATAAAAGGAGAGACGTTAGCGATGGTTTTGAAAATTTTGGTTTCTGTAGTACATCTTCATCCAATCTTCCAATCCATGTTCTTATTTTCATGGTTTGTGATCTTTGCAAAAAGTGCAAACCGGTTACTGGTTACTTTCTTGCATCACAGACGACGTCTGCAGCAAGTTTGAAGGTTCTTGTCACAGAAGCCCTTATTTGAATGTGGTTTTAAACCTGTGGCAGTTGTTTGTGATCAGGGAACCACTAACCAGGGAAACTATATAAAACAGAGTTGCATAAGACAGTAGATAAATCAGACAGTATATACGGATAAAGTGTTCATCCTATTTGATATGCCACATTTAGTTTGCTGTTGCTTATTAGGTATGGAGGAGGGTTTTTGATTACAATATTTGGCTTTATTGTAATTTTTGTTTATGTATTTTTTGGGATAGTTAGATTGTGCAAATAACTGATACAGATAGTCAATTTCTTTTTGAACTAATTTTTGATTTGAGGAAATCCTAAACGCCCTATTGAAATAATTGAACAATATGTTATTTTTTATGTAATTAGGTATGTTGGAATTGTAGTCTATTAATTTATTTGCATGTGTAGGTTTTCTATAGACGGCAAATTGAAGTTTTAGATCTTCTCTTATTATTTTGACAATATTCAGATAATAGACAAAGCCCCTAGCACTTTTTCACTCACATTGAGAGAGTCTTGGCACATAGCCAACACCCCTACCATTAACCATGAACTATCAAATACGGTTATAAAAAACTATCCGAGCCAGCAGCACAGTTGAGAATAGCCTACAGGTTAGGCTGAAACGTCCTGATTTTAACCTTTTATCTATGACGAAAAATTACAATCCTGTAATTTAGATATATTATATAATTTGGGATACCTTCAGTTTGAACTTTGAAAAAACATTCCCAATCTAAGTGAATATAAAAAAAAGTGTTTTTTTAAAATATTTAATAAGTTGTTAAATAGTAAAAAGTTTATTTTTATTACATCTCCGATAATTTATATACACTTTAATTTACATCAATCGGAAAAAAAATAAAAAAAGTATAGAGCTCAGAACCTGGGTTATTTTAATCAGTTTCATTTAGTTGGTTTTTGAACGACGAATCCCTGCGTTTTCACTGAAAGAGAGTTTAGCAAATGGACATTCTCTATTACACTGTTTCCCAACCTTTCTTGTGCTATGCCCCACATAAAGTATCTAAAAAAAAACAAAAACGACTTTTTAAGCTTTACAACCAAAAAAAAAACTACTATTTTAGCTTTACAACCGCTTAAAAATTTTTCATTTCAAATATTATTTCGCTAATTTTGAAAACATTTCTGTATTTATTTTTCAAAAAAATAAGCGCTTTATTGGTTATTGCATTCGGAAAACTTTCAAGTTTCAATCCATGTGACGTCATGCACAAATACAAAATATCGAGCTGCCTACTACACAGCGATTTGGACCCCTTCTGGAAAAATTTCTTCTTTAAAGCATTTAATAATCTCTTAAAGGATTGTATTGAAATCTTTCAGAATGCATTCATGTTTTTTTTTGAAAAATGTAAAGTCATTAAAAAATTTTGATAATGATTTTATCTGCAAGTGCTCTCACTACAAAATGTGTTGAAAGTATTGATGATTTTATTTCAACCATAAACTGACCTTTCAACTTTTGAAGTCATGAGATAAATTTCAAATTTACGGAATTCCTGAATAGGTTTTCAAAAAAACATTCAAAACATATTCAAATATTTATTACTTTTACAACTGTAAGCCAATATCATCTTTTTAGTTGTACTATTAGTAATTTCATGATCATTTGTTCAATTCGAAACAAATAAAGTGAAAACGAGGCTTATTAATTCAAAACAGAAATCAAAATTGAAATTTACTAAAAAGAGGAACGAATTCAAGCAAACCCCTTTTAAGCTTGTAAAGAATAATTTTTGGTATTAATGTATTCCAAGTACAATTCTTAAAAACATCTATAATTTTAGTTTATATTCGTAATATCTTACTGTAATCATAAAATTGCATAAAATGAATTAACTCTTTCATCTTCTAACTGTATTTCGTTTTTTTTTTATTCGTTCATTTGTTCTTGATAATTTTTTTGATCGAAAATAAATATCTTTTTGAAACATGATTAGTATATTTTAAGACAATTCAAATCATATCTCTGGTCAAAAGCTGACAATCTAAGGGAAATTTAATTTCAGACAGATTTTCAAATGTATTTACTTTTGTTAATTTTCAGAAATATTCTTGATAATTTTTAAAGAAATGGCCACCATTTACAGATGATAGGGATTATAATGATTTTATAAAGAAGAAAAGAATGTAATTTAAATGAAATATTTTTAAATTATTAGGTGAAAATAGTTAATAATATTTTCATCTTCCTGCGAAAAGAAACCCGTTAATTTTACTAAAAATTCCGTTAAAATATACATGAGCCATTTCTTCTGGTTATGTATTTGAAGGATTTTTTTTTAATTATAGAAGTAATCTTCAAAAACTGTGAATTGTATTTTTTATTATATAACAATTTCAATGATGTGGGTTGATACTTTAGATTTTTAAATTTATGTAACGGTTTTTAAAGAATTAAAAGGTCAAATTTGTTTGAAAATAGGGTAAAAACAGAAAAGTGATTGTATGAAAATCAGTAGAGAAAAATTAGGATTCCGTTTTAGTAACTTTTGAACATCTGAATGCATTTTCTTCAAATTGGCAAGTTCCGTAATAATGCTATTTTCAGATAAAGATAGTAGACTTTTAAATGAAGTTTGAATATATCAAATAATTGTTTGTTTTTTTTATTGGGTGCTTTATTTAATTACATAAAAACATAGATTTATTTAGGTAAATAAAAAAATTCAATTCATTCAGTTTCTTCTTTTTCCGCATTGTGTTTTCGTAATGAAGATTTGAAACAAATTATTTAAATACATGAATTAATCAGTGGTTATACATTATTACATAATTTTTTTAAATTAAATGATTTCTTCTTTTTACTTTTTTACTTTCAAATACTCACTAAAAAGTTTTAAACCTTAGTTATTTTTTTTTGTACTGTTCATATTCAATATCAAATATAGGCTGGTACACCTGAATAATATGTAGAGTATTTAATCACAGTAACATACATACTATAGTTTCGGCTTACGAAAAGGAAGAAGCCTTCTTCTAGTAATTGATTGCTTACAAAGGAACTGTACATATATATGTAGACAAGGTCCAATGAGGCGGAGGATGCCGTGGGGATGCAGTACCTGTAGATTAAATTAACATGAGGGATGGGTATATGCTAAATCCCTCCCTCTCTCCTTCAAGGTTAATATTATCACTATGTTTATAAATAGAGACTTTAATTTGTCTTCTACACTTGAATTATTCAATAAGGAATTATGAACCATTTATCAACTACTCCACCAAAATGATTTCCCTGAGACTTTCCTTCATCGCCATTTTAAGAGGGCCATTGGGGTTGTTATAATAATGATCTTAGGAACAAGCTTAAGAAGAATCAATTATATGTCTCCATTGATTTTCATTATCACAATATCACTATTTACAAAAGTCTTATTTCAAACTCTTTTCTTCAAATCATTTTGAAATCATTTTATTTAAAATGTGAATCTCTTTTTTATCAGTTCATCATAGAAATGCCGAATAGCGTTTCAGTGATGTCTTCTCCCTTGGTCGAAAAAGAAGGGGTTGAGGCTTTGTTTACATCTGAAGCTACTTTGATTGCCTCTAGACCGATCACTGCACTGGGTCTTTGTTAACAATGAAATAAGAAAAAAAAATACATGCATACATTACATCCTACAGTTATAAACAAAATTTTTAAACGTTTCCTATCGTTTAAAGAATCTTAGTATTGTTGGATAAATGTTCAAACATTTATCCAACAATACTAAGATTCTTTTTTTTTTTCATCACAACAGTAACTTAACATTACAATCTTTAGATATCATTGGATTTACAAATGAAATTTCAGTTTATTTTATAATACAGTAAAACCTCGTTAAGTCGTCACTCAAGGGACCAAACATTTTTGACGACTTAAGCGGAGTGACAAGTTAGGCGAAGTGGGTATTTTTGAAAAAAAAAACAACACTGAAATACAGTATTTTCATGAATTGCTGTAGGATTCGGAGAGAAAAACAAGATTTTCAGAAATCAATACATGCAAATGAATGAGTGGAAAATAATAAAAAAAAATACTGTTTATAATTACCACATTTTAATCGTTTTAAAAGAAAGGCAATGTCTGTCTTTGTAATGTTCCATCAAACCATTGTTGCCGCCGAATCTTCAATGTTAAACTCCTTAGCAATTTCCATGGCTTTTTCTTTGAGAATCACGGCAGAAATAGACACATTTTTCGATCTGGCATGTTTTGGCCTTCGAACTAGCTAAAACCTCCTAAATCTCGTCAAACTTCGATTTCCTCATTCTCTTTCGTTTGTCTTTGCTGTCAGCTTCTTCAATTATTTGTTTCGATGAAAGAATATCGTTTAGTGTAGTCCTGGGAATATGGTGTTCTTTGGTGAAAACTGTTTTTAAAACATTTGATTTTTCAAAAAGTGCAATTAAGTCTTTTTTTTTCTTTAAAAGATAACGAGGTAAGTTTTCGTTTCCCTGGCATATTCAAAACGTAATCGAACCACGAAATTGCAAGAGAAAAAAATAACCCTTCTAGCGGGGCTTACTCGCTATAAAATGAAGTCACACTCAGGAGTAGTCAAGAAAAACGTCTGCACTCGACATGTGCTTTGAATGATTAGCAGCGAGATTCCAAGAACACAAATCCTCTGAAGGGATAGGAAAGGATTGAAGTGACAGGCATGGTCGAAAATTCCCCGTAAAGGCCTGGCTTTCTTAAAAAGAAGGGGCGGGGCTTTCAATTAGAGAAAGGAACTGTGTTACCAAAGACTTAAATAGTTTGTGTTCAATTTTTGATCCTAAAGTCAAAGGCAGACTCCCATGATTGCGATTTTGTATTCTCAACATGATTAAGCATTTTGTAAATAGCAAATTGAAATACATTCGTATGTAAGATTCAAGCCTAAGTTTTGATTTCTTAGATAATAAGTGATTATTATTTCTTGCGAGAGTTTTCCTTTTAAAGCCTTATTTATAGATATTTAGTATTGAAGCCCAGCTCTGCTAGTGGATGTTAAATGAAAGTAGTTTAATATTCCTCTTGAATATTTATTTTATTGGTAATAAGGTTTCTTACCACAGATATAATAGGACCAAAAACTCACATATTTCAATGTCGTGACGATATTGCTGTATTTCCCTCTACTTAAAATAATTACGCTATCTGAACAACAAACTTTTCCTATTGACCTGATAGTGTTGCACAGCTATTCAGTCTTCAAAGTGCAGGTGTAGGATTTCAATGATGTGGTCAAAGCAAAGTGGAACAGAACAATATGCACATCTGACTAAAGCCACTGTTTCACATTCAACATCACTTACTCAATCAAGCAGTCTAATATCAAAAGCCACAAAAATTACATTTTCAAACGATGATATTGGTGGGCCAACGTCATAATCCTGCCTTTTGCCAAGCATATTGTAACATAGGCTTGTACTTCGGTGCAGAAAGTTGATTGTATAGCACAGAGTGAAGTCTGATGATGAAATGACGATCGTGTAACTTTACTTGTGGTTTTTCACATTGTAGTCTTACAAAATCAACGATCCTTCTCATGTAGGGCTTATATTGTCTAAACAAGTACACATCATCAGGTTGGCAATATTTTGTTGTCTTCGGTGGCAATCTCTTGAGATTTAGTACTTGTTAGTGCAGGTACAACATGCCACCGTCGGATGCCGCTAGCAGACACAGCTGAGTTTTGTATGGGAATGACTCATAGCATTGTTTTTGGGATGAGTGATTTATATTCAAATCACATTTTCGTGCGGTTCTCAGCGTTCGAGGTTACGCACATCCCTTATAATGTAGCAAATTATATAACAATGACGTAATGTATATTGCAATGTAGTCAAGTCTTATTGTTATCTCTTAACTATATTTGCTTGAATATTGTTTCATCAAATACTGTATTTTCATAACACTCTAGAAAAAAATTTGATCATTATTTATTTTACTTTTTTCCCCATATATTTATGGTATGAGTTGATGTTGGATAGACGAAATGGAGCCATACTTGATTGGAAACCTTTCTAGAACATTTATTTTGGATATAAACAGATAGTTCAATAATTCACCACCAGGAAAAACTGGTTGTGAATAAGAGAAAATATAGAGCAGTGACTATAAAAGACAGTGAGATGAACAGAACAATACGTGGAATTTCATAATTCACCTAGGACAAACATTGCCACTAATTTGATAGGATTCAAGGTATTTAGATACAATATTTTGATTTGATTTTTTAGTCCGAACCTCCGAAAGTGACTTCGAGTCGATATCACTGCAAAATAACACCCTCATTTGAAGATTTTTGTGATATTCGTTAAACGGGAAATACTTGATCATTCTTCAATTACGTATGAAAATTGCATCATTACGAAAGTACTTTATAACTGCGTGCTCTTGTTAGTAGAGTGGCAAACTGCACAAAATGACCTTCCGTGGGTTTGACCATGTGGTGCGACCATGTGGAATCGATTTATTGTATGCTACATAATGGTGGAGTACCGGGTGTTTACCGCCAAATTGCGGTGTTTGGTTTTTATGACGTCATCAATCCAAGATGGCCGCCAAACTCATTACATTACAAAAAAAAATAGCAATGGAACATATTAAAACTAAATATCACAGGAACTTTGTACAGCAGGATATTTTTGTTAAGCTTATACCGCTCATTGAGGCAATGTTTTCCATGCAGTTTTTTGTATTTAACGGAAACATTTACTAGCAAACAGAGGGCCTATTTATGGGACTAGGAGCTTCAGCAGCCCTGGCTGATTGGGTTATGCTTTTAAATTGAGGATTGGGCTCTAAATTTACTGCACTTAGGACAGATACATATTCCAGCCTATTTTACAGGTATGTAGATGATATCTTTTGCTATGCTGAAAAAAGTATAATCTTAGGGATCAGGGATATATTTGCCCAAATCAGTTCTAATATCGAATTTGATATTCAGTTTGAAAACGACGAGGGGATTGCGTTCCTCGATGTACACGTACAAAGAAAGAAAATTTTTTTTCGTTACATCAGTATACCGAAAGCCTTCAGCGGCAGGGATTCTACTTCACTTCATGTCATACTTACCTTTAAATTTTAACATAAACTTGGTTTTTATGTTTGTACACAGGGCCTTTGTGAATTGTAGTACTTTGGAAGCTTTTGATGACGAAATAGGTGTAATTAGACAAATGCTAGTTATGAACGGATACCCGACATGGTTTATTAACAGACATTTTAAAAGGACTATATTGAAATACTACTGTAATGATAGGGACATTTCCCTTGAAAGAAAGAAAAGGACATTTGTTTCTATATAATATCATGCTGATCTTTTTCCAAAATTGAGGAGGATTGTTCGACCAACAGGATTGGTGCTCACAACATCGGCTAATAATACCTTTAAAGATTTTTTGAGGCCCGCAATAAATAATAACAATAATGCTACAGCACTAGGAGATAAAAAGAAAGGTCTTATTTATGGGCTCAAATGGTTGGATGAACCGTGTATTTACGTGGGGGAGACCGGCCGTACGATGGCGGAGCGGGTCTCGGAGCATGAAAGGGCAATCCGCAATGGCTACAAAGAGTATTTGACTTTTCGGCATTCAAGGAACACCAAGCATATAGTGGACATACAGCAACCCATTGTAATGGGCCTTTGCAAAAATGATTTCAGGAGAAAATATATGCAATCCTTTTTTATTTTAACTACAAATGGTGCTTACAATGAATGGTTAACTTTACCAACTATGGCAGAATATGGTTTCAAGATGAAGGAAAAAAAAAATTATCTTAAACAATAAAGTTGGTTTTTAATTATGACGAGTTAAAATTTTTCATTTTTTTTTAAACTTCCTGTTTTATATAAAAAGTTTTTTTCTTTGCAGTGTCTTAATTGTTTACCAATACACGGCCCAGGGTAACAGTGTGTTCCTTCACAATAGTTCCAAGGAGGAGAAAGGAAGAGAGAGAGGGGAAAAAAGCCTCATCAAAACAACAGCACGAGGGAATGTGGTGATCGCAAGGCAGGTTCAACTTTCTAACACTAGGAGGTTTAAGATTGTGAAGATATATAAATCATGACTGATCACGTCATATGACGCAACACGCTGTATTTTGAATGATTCTTTCTGTATAAAACATTGATACATTGTAATTCAAATTCACTTGATAATAGTCACGCTATAGTGACTGAAACCTTGGTCGTTGTATTTTTTAAATTTTTTTTAAATATATTATTTAAAATAAGCAGGTGTGTCGGCTTGGTGTTTGATGTATAAAAAAATAAGTATTGGCATTTTTCAAATTTCAGATTGCTGTCCAGCTCTCTCTCTATATATATATCAATAAAAGCTGAACAATTTATTATGTGTGAAAACTTCTTAATTATTGTGTGCATGTAAATTGTTAGGTTTTCATTTTATAATCATAAAATTATATTTTCTTATTCCAATAGCAGGTTTCAAAAGAGGCCTTCAATAAATTAGAAAAGTAAATATTATACTGAACTGCTACAAGCACACAGCTGAATCCTGGATCTTTCAACCTGGCTGTCTATTACAGGCACCTGCAGTAACTAATTTTATATCTTAACCTTCTATGAATTGAGAAAACAATAGATATAAGTGTAAATAAACCAAGCATTTAAAATTAAGCTTTACCTTTAATGAAGATATATCAGTTTATATTATAGTATTTTATTTTGTAAAGCACTAAGACTTAGAATGGTAGGCCGAAAAGAATTTTTATAACAAATAATAAATTTACCACATTACACTAAGGATGTACATGGACTGGCTGCTGGCATGATATGGCAAGATCATTCTTCTGCCCCCAATCCTTCATAGCCTTTGTAGAGCAGTAGTTTTTTTTTCTGTTTTCACTTGATAGAGCAAACTTGTCTATGATCACTGTTGAGAACTGATATTAAGATGTCTTTTTCGGATGAAAGGACCAGCATGTCAAGAGAGCCAGATATATCCTATACTGCTTCTCAGTCTATTTTTAACAAGCTTTAGTTTGCTCAAGATTCTCTCAGCTGAGCAGCTTGTTGCTGGCAGAGCCAGAATTATCTGATATAGCATTGTTACATAT
>JAFIDM010036009.1:0-10546 GCA_023159025.1 Thereuonema tuberculata | reverse complement strand
TTCTTTGATAAGGTTTTACTCTTTACCTGTTGATTTTTCTCTCTTCTGGCTTTGTTTGTGGCTATTCCTTAGCTTTATTTGTTTAGTGTCAATTACGCTATGGGTGACGATGAAGATAGCAAAAAGGGGATAGTCAAAACACCCATTGACTTGGGTTTAGGATTGTTGGCTGGTCTTATTTATGAGAGATGGAAAGTGGGAGATTTAAGACGAAGTGCATTACTGTTGTTGGCGTCATTATTAGATGTTAAAACTGAAGGGTCGCTGATAGAGTTGATGGAGGAGATAAAGAAGGCGATAAAAGAGTTCCGCCGATCTGAAAAAACCCCACCTTTTCCAAAGGTCGGTTGGGATGAGGTGGAGACCGCTGACATGGAAAATCGCGAGTTAGACAAATACATGATCTGCCCTAAGAGAGGCAATGCCGTAGGCCCGAGGGGAGGATTGAATTTTGGCAATGATGGCGAACAGGGGAACGCCGTTAGAGGGGATATTGGCAACAAAACGCCGACACAAATATTTAAGAAGGCTCTTTCCTTTAAAGACCGCTTAGCCTTGTTCTCGGACATACGTTTTTCGGGAGCATGCGACGGGTCAATAAGAGAATTTTTGTTTAGGTGTCAAAGGATGGCCACTCTTCACGGTGTGGAATTTGATGATTTCAAAGAAATTATACCCCGTATTTGTGAAAAAAAGATCCATCCTTGGCTCAATGATAAGGTGAATCAGTGGGATGATTGGACAAAGTTTGTGAGGGATTGCCATGAGACGTTCCTGTTGGAAATCCATCGTGGCGATGAAATGGAGACGTTACGGAAATTGCGTCAGATAAGAGGCGAAATCATGGAAGTGTTTGTGAGTAGAGTTCGTCAGAAAGCCTGCATGTTGGATAAAGAGCTTACTGAATCTGAGATTGTTCGAATTGTGTTCGGGGGAATGCTACCTTTGTACCGAAGATCTATATTTCTTGAAAAATGCAAGGAATCTACAGATTTGATCAAATACGCTAGACGTGTGGAGTCTGTGAGTGAACTTGATGCCGCCGAGGGATACAAAGTACAATCAGTGAGAGAGAAAAGTAATCGCGGAGAAGAAACACGTGAGAAAGGAAATAGTTGGCGGTCAAACAATGGCATTGACATGGGAACTCAAACTTGCGGTATTTACTGTTTCCGATGCGGGCGATTTGGCTCGTATTCATCTCAATGCGTATGCAGCGTTGCTCGTAGGTCGGAAAACTAGGGTGGGGCGGCCCGAGCTACAGCGGTGTCGCCCCTTCGCCTACTTTCCCTCGGAATATCGCGGATGGACGTACGGATAGGGCTCAACGGAATGGTAGAAATTATAATGGAACATCCGGAGTGAAGCCCAAGACATCTGGAAACCGCTCTGAATTGCAGTTTCGGGGAAGTAGAGGAGATCATGAAGAAGGGTTTGCCCCGAGCGTAAATTTGACATTAGGCCATGGACAGATATTGACCTTTGACCTTGACTCAGGTGCTGATGCATCGTGTGTGAGCGCTCGACACACTGATCTACTATTATCATTGGGTTTTGATAAAATTCCTTGTGAGCAATACATTATCTTGGCTAATGGAACACGCACCAGGGTCAAACATAAGTTTCGTTTGAGGGGTGAGCTGAATTTCAGAGGAAGTAGAGGCGATCCGACTTCAATACCCGGATTTGAAATAGAAGTTTTAGCTCTACCTGGTTGCCTGTCCGATGGTTTGATAGGATTAGACACTATGAGGAAATATAATTTCTGCATTAATTTCAATGAAGATGGATATTATATCCGGATAGATAGAAATGTTATGATGCGAAAAATCCTGGCGCCTGTGGGACTAATCGAGTCCTCAGATCGATTGTCAGTAGTAGTGAAACAACATAAAGAAAATCAACCCCCTCCTTCTAGTAGATTTCCTTTTTATGAGCACCATATTGATACTGGAGCTCATGGGCCTATCAAGGTTCGCCCTTATAACTTTTCTCCAGCCGATTTAGATACAATCCACAGAATTGTACTGGATATGGAGAAAGATGGTGTGGTAAGCCGCACCGAATCTCCCTGGTCACTGCCATATTTTCTGAAGAAATATCCCGATCGCGAGCCACGCTTCATCATTGATGCACGTGCCTTAAACGCCATCACTACCAGTTTCTGTTATTATTGTCCCAAAATCAACGATATAATGAGACAGTTGAAGGACACTAGGGTTTTTTCAACCATCGATCTCCAGAAAGCATACTGGCAAATAAATCTCGACGATGAATCGAGGAAGAAAGTGTCATTTTGTGTACCTGGTTTAGGTACGTATTGTATGAACGTCGTTGCTTTCGGCCTTAAAAATGGAGCTTCATGCTTGAATCAGATTCTGGATCAGGTTGTAGGGCCTGAATGGCAAAAATTTGTCGTCAGATATGCAGATGATCTGCTTGTTGCAACGCCGGACTGGGACACCCATGTGACGGTGTTAGATGCTTTATTGAGACAGTTGCATAATTTTGGTCTACGCGTGAATTTTGAGAAATCTGCCTTTGGATTGTCTGAGATTGAATATCTTGGTTTTCATATCGATAAAACTGGAATTCGACCATCTACTGAGAGAGTGAAACCCATTCTGGAGTTCCCATACCCAAGAAATGTGCGTCAGGTGAGAAGATTTTTGGGGATGTGTCAGTATTTTAGAGAGTTCATCCCCAAGCTTGCCGAAATTAATGCCCCCCTAAGAAGTTTGTTACGGAAGGGAGCTATATGGAAATGGGGCGAGGCAGAGAGTGCAGCAGTCGATAGCCTTAAATGTGTTCTTTCGACGGAGCCTGTCCTGGCCCAGCCGGATTTTTCACGTGAATTCCATCTTTATTGTGACGCATCTGGTGAAGGCATTTCTGCTAACCTCATGCAGACTTTCGAGAAAGGGGAGAGAATAATCGCTTATTCAAGTCGAAGTCTCGTGGGAGCTGAGAAAAATTATTCAATGCCGGAATTGGAATGCCTTTCGGTAGTTTATGGAGTATTACATTTTAGACAATATCTGGAAGGATTTAGATTTATAATATATACCGATCACCTGGCATTGAAATGGTTGTCTTCTCGGAGTGAGATTTCCAGTCGTGTGACCCGGTGGAGTCTAAAACTTCAACACTATGATTTCGAGATTCGTCATCGTAGAGGTAAGGAAAATGTTGTGGCTGATACATTATCTCGTGTTAATTGCCGCAGGATCATAGTGGAAGATTCCGTTTGGCTCGAGAAACAGAAAAGTGACGAATTTTGCAAAAGAAAGCTCAAAATAATCGCCCAAAACTCAAGAGATGGGAAGTCCAGAGGAAATTTCTTTTTAAAGAATAATCTGCTTGTAAAAAGACGATTCGTTCGGAAGAAGGAAGAATTTATTGAATTGAGAGTAGTGCCTAAAGTCATGGTGAAGGAGGTTATCGAACATTGGCACGCCAACAAAGAGATTGGAGGACATCATGGCAAATTTAAAACACTTTGTAAGATTCGTGAGAGATTCTTCTGGCCTGGTATGAGTCGAGATGTTTATCAATTTGTGAGAGCCTGTGAGAGTTGTCAGTGCGTTAAGCCTAGCAGGGAAGCGCCGTTGGGATTGGGGGAGCTAGCAGAGAAAAGAGATCGTTGGGATACTATTGCCGTTGATTTCACCGGCCCCCTTCCCCGAAGCAGCAATGGCAACGCACATCTTTTCGTCATGGTTGATACCTTCAGTGGATGGACAGAGGCGAGTCCAATGAGGAATGCTAATGCCAAAACCTGTATAAAATTTATGGAAACAGTATTTTATAGGTTTGGTTTCCCGAGGGTTTTAGTTAGTGATAATGGCGCACAGTTTAGATCAAATCTATTCCGCGAATTTTGTGAAAATCACAATATCAAACACCAGTTTTGTAGTCCATATCACGCCGCCTCCAACGCCTCTGAGCGATACATAGGATCTCTGAAAACCCTGATAAAGAGTTACCTGCAGGACAAACATCAAAAATGGGACATGGATCTACACAAACTTCTCTTTTGTCTTAGAGGATCAGTAAATGAAGCGACTGGTTTCTCTCCATCGTTCTGTATGTTTGGTCGCGAGACTTTGCCTGGGAATGTCGTATTGACCAGTGATATAGGAACGGATATGGCCTGTTGGAAAGACGATTTCAGTCGAAAAATAGGGAAAATTATATCAGAGATCAAAGTTCGAAGAGAACAGTGCGCTTCTAGGGCTAAAGAAAGATATGACAAACAACACAAGCAGAAAGTTTTCCAGGTGGGTGATCTTGTTCTTGTACGTACTCATTCTGTTTCATCGAAACCCGGTCAACGTGCAGCTAAATTATTCCCTTGCTACGAGGGGCCGTTTATTGTGCGCCGTGTCACTTCACGTGTATCTTACATTGTTGAATTGTTGTCTGATTCGACTCAATCGAGGCGCGTTCATATTTCTCATCTTCGGGAATTCCGACGAGATGAAGATAATGATTAGATTTTTTTATTGTATTGTTTTGACTATTCTATTTTGTGAGATTATATTTAGGTGAAATTTTGCATGTGGTATTTCATTTCAGGTTGAGTTAGGTCGACTTTACGTCATTTGAGTGGGGAGGGGTTGTTACGGACTTTCTTTTTCCTTATTTTATTTTTCTTCCCCTACTTCCTATGACGCATTCTGTGTGGTTAGTCACTTACTTGAGGCGAAGTGACCTTTGCCTTGTTTACTTCTCCGCTACTGTCCGCCATTTTTTTTTATCTCTTCCCTCTGTTTTATTACTGATCTTGAAATGGCAAGTTTTCCACATTAAAACTTTTTATTTATCATTTTTTTTTTATATATTCTTGCATCCTACCACCTTATGTAACCTTTATAATTGTTATCTATTAATGATGATATAGATTATTATATGTAATTTTTGCTTTTATTTGGAACAAAATTTGGGCTGCTGAAAAGGTGTGGCCATTTTGTTTATATACGGGGTTTATAGTGATGTAATCTGAAGTTTCAAGTCACTCCATATTTCTTGGAAGGCAATTGGTAGAACGTTGTTTACGTCATCATGTCTATAAAGTGCATTCTTGAAACTCCTGCGTCAGTCTTGCCGAGGAGTATCGGAGGACAAGGACGTGTTTCCTTTAGCCGGAGTGGAGTGACAATTTTGGCTAAAGCAATTTAGTTTGGTCTGATTCTCCCTATGCCCAGTTAATGGTGAGACTAGTATTTCATCGTATGGTGCGCATATCTCTGGATACATTGAGATTTATTCTTCTTGGATATCTGTCAACATAACGACGACTTCTTGGATATCTGTCAGATATTAAGAAAAGTCGCACGCCCCCATAAATAGCTCTGGATACATTGAGCAGCCATTAGTAGTAAGAAACGTTCACGAGAAAAAAAAAAAAAAAAAGAATGTGCTGTGTTTCTTTGTGTTTATGTGGATACCTTGACATGAACAATTTAGTGACCATTGTCGGAGCTATCTTATACTTTGTGCCGGTGTAAACAAGACAGATCACCGAAATTGTGAGTAACATTTTCCTTTAGAAAGTTAAATCAGGAAGTGAACTCTTCAGACTCTATCTCTAGCTCGAAAGTCTATTTCATTAACAATTTTCGACCAGACTCTGCTTATAAAGTGACTCAAATTACTTGCGAGATTATATCTTAAGTTTATACCTTGTTAAATCGCATTAATAAGGTTATTGTGAATTTATATTTGATATTTACCAACTTTTGAACTAATTTTTTTTTATTTGTAATTTTTGGAATTGCCTAATTTATGAACAAAGTTTTGTGTGTTATCGTTATATATATATTTTTATATTGATATGTAATTTCTATTGCTTGGGTTTTAATTTGTTGTGTGTGATTATATAATATATTAAGCTCATTTCAAATACATTTTGTTGTTTGATATACCTGAGTTGTTTATCATTTCTTTAATTCTATTTGACATTTTATATTCAACTGATTTTGGCTGTGGAATTAAATTGGGCCCAGCGGTTCCATAAGCTAAGTTTTATTTTCATCACCTATCTTTATGGGTGTAGGCTTCCGATTGCATTTATTATTTCTCTATTTTGCGTATCATCTCTGAGATACAGGGTGATCTGTAACAGCTGATAGCAGAGCGTGGTTTGTTTTCCCTTTGAAGACCGGATCTCTGGTTATTTATTGTTATTTTTCTGTTTCTTTGATAAGGTTTTACTCTTTACCTGTTGATTTTTCTCTCTTCTGGCTTTGTTTGTGGCTATTCCTTAGCTTTATTTGTTTAGTGTCAATTACGCTATGGGTGACGATGAAGATAGCAAAAAGGGGATAGTCAAAACACCCATTGACTTGGGTTTAGGATTGTTGGCTGGTCTTATTTATGAGAGATGGAAAGTGGGAGATTTAAGACGAAGTGCATTACTGTTGTTGGCGTCATTATTAGATGTTAAAACTGAAGGGTCGCTGATAGAGTTGATGGAGGAGATAAAGAAGGCGATAAAAGAGTTCCGCCGATCTGAAAAAACCCCACCTTTTCCAAAGGTCGGTTGGGATGAGGTGGAGACCGCTGACATGGAAAATCGCGAGTTAGACAAATACATGATCTGCCCTAAGAGAGGCAATGCCGTAGGCCCGAGGGGAGGATTGAATTTTGGCAATGATGGCGAACAGGGGAACGCCGTTAGAGGGGATATTGGCAACAAAACGCCGACACAAATATTTAAGAAGGCTCTTTCCTTTAAAGACCGCTTAGCCTTGTTCTCGGACATACGTTTTTCGGGAGCATGCGACGGGTCAATAAGAGAATTTTTGTTTAGGTGTCAAAGGATGGCCACTCTTCACGGTGTGGAATTTGATGATTTCAAAGAAATTATACCCCGTATTTGTGAAAAAAAGATCCATCCTTGGCTCAATGATAAGGTGAATCAGTGGGATGATTGGACAAAGTTTGTGAGGGATTGCCATGAGACGTTCCTGTTGGAAATCCATCGTGGCGATGAAATGGAGACGTTACGGAAATTGCGTCAGATAAGAGGCGAAATCATGGAAGTGTTTGTGAGTAGAGTTCGTCAGAAAGCCTGCATGTTGGATAAAGAGCTTACTGAATCTGAGATTGTTCGAATTGTGTTCGGGGGAATGCTACCTTTGTACCGAAGATCTATATTTCTTGAAAAATGCAAGGAATCTACAGATTTGATCAAATACGCTAGACGTGTGGAGTCTGTGAGTGAACTTGATGCCGCCGAGGGATACAAAGTACAATCAGTGAGAGAGAAAAGTAATCGCGGAGAAGAAACACGTGAGAAAGGAAATAGTTGGCGGTCAAACAATGGCATTGACATGGGAACTCAAACTTGCGGTATTTACTGTTTCCGATGCGGGCGATTTGGCTCGTATTCATCTCAATGCGTATGCAGCGTTGCTCGTAGGTCGGAAAACTAGGGTGGGGCGGCCCGAGCTACAGCGGTGTCGCCCCTTCGCCTACTTTCCCTCGGAATATCGCGGATGGACGTACGGATAGGGCTCAACGGAATGGTAGAAATTATAATGGAACATCCGGAGTGAAGCCCAAGACATCTGGAAACCGCTCTGAATTGCAGTTTCGGGGAAGTAGAGGAGATCATGAAGAAGGGTTTGCCCCGAGCGTAAATTTGACATTAGGCCATGGACAGATATTGACCTTTGACCTTGACTCAGGTGCTGATGCATCGTGTGTGAGCGCTCGACACACTGATCTACTATTATCATTGGGTTTTGATAAAATTCCTTGTGAGCAATACATTATCTTGGCTAATGGAACACGCACCAGGGTCAAACATAAGTTTCGTTTGAGGGGTGAGCTGAATTTCAGAGGAAGTAGAGGCGATCCGACTTCAATACCCGGATTTGAAATAGAAGTTTTAGCTCTACCTGGTTGCCTGTCCGATGGTTTGATAGGATTAGACACTATGAGGAAATATAATTTCTGCATTAATTTCAATGAAGATGGATATTATATCCGGATAGATAGAAATGTTATGATGCGAAAAATCCTGGCGCCTGTGGGACTAATCGAGTCCTCAGATCGATTGTCAGTAGTAGTGAAACAACATAAAGAAAATCAACCCCCTCCTTCTAGTAGATTTCCTTTTTATGAGCACCATATTGATACTGGAGCTCATGGGCCTATCAAGGTTCGCCCTTATAACTTTTCTCCAGCCGATTTAGATACAATCCACAGAATTGTACTGGATATGGAGAAAGATGGTGTGGTAAGCCGCACCGAATCTCCCTGGTCACTGCCATATTTTCTGAAGAAATATCCCGATCGCGAGCCACGCTTCATCATTGATGCACGTGCCTTAAACGCCATCACTACCAGTTTCTGTTATTATTGTCCCAAAATCAACGATATAATGAGACAGTTGAAGGACACTAGGGTTTTTTCAACCATCGATCTCCAGAAAGCATACTGGCAAATAAATCTCGACGATGAATCGAGGAAGAAAGTGTCATTTTGTGTACCTGGTTTAGGTACGTATTGTATGAACGTCGTTGCTTTCGGCCTTAAAAATGGAGCTTCATGCTTGAATCAGATTCTGGATCAGGTTGTAGGGCCTGAATGGCAAAAATTTGTCGTCAGATATGCAGATGATCTGCTTGTTGCAACGCCGGACTGGGACACCCATGTGACGGTGTTAGATGCTTTATTGAGACAGTTGCATAATTTTGGTCTACGCGTGAATTTTGAGAAATCTGCCTTTGGATTGTCTGAGATTGAATATCTTGGTTTTCATATCGATAAAACTGGAATTCGACCATCTACTGAGAGAGTGAAACCCATTCTGGAGTTCCCATACCCAAGAAATGTGCGTCAGGTGAGAAGATTTTTGGGGATGTGTCAGTATTTTAGAGAGTTCATCCCCAAGCTTGCCGAAATTAATGCCCCCCTAAGAAGTTTGTTACGGAAGGGAGCTATATGGAAATGGGGCGAGGCAGAGAGTGCAGCAGTCGATAGCCTTAAATGTGTTCTTTCGACGGAGCCTGTCCTGGCCCAGCCGGATTTTTCACGTGAATTCCATCTTTATTGTGACGCATCTGGTGAAGGCATTTCTGCTAACCTCATGCAGACTTTCGAGAAAGGGGAGAGAATAATCGCTTATTCAAGTCGAAGTCTCGTGGGAGCTGAGAAAAATTATTCAATGCCGGAATTGGAATGCCTTTCGGTAGTTTATGGAGTATTACATTTTAGACAATATCTGGAAGGATTTAGATTTATAATATATACCGATCACCTGGCATTGAAATGGTTGTCTTCTCGGAGTGAGATTTCCAGTCGTGTGACCCGGTGGAGTCTAAAACTTCAACACTATGATTTCGAGATTCGTCATCGTAGAGGTAAGGAAAATGTTGTGGCTGATACATTATCTCGTGTTAATTGCCGCAGGATCATAGTGGAAGATTCCGTTTGGCTCGAGAAACAGAAAAGTGACGAATTTTGCAAAAGAAAGCTCAAAATAATCGCCCAAAACTCAAGAGATGGGAAGTCCAGAGGAAATTTCTTTTTAAAGAATAATCTGCTTGTAAAAAGACGATTCGTTCGGAAGAAGGAAGAATTTATTGAATTGAGAGTAGTGCCTAAAGTCATGGTGAAGGAGGTTATCGAACATTGGCACGCCAACAAAGAGATTGGAGGACATCATGGCAAATTTAAAACACTTTGTAAGATTCGTGAGAGATTCTTCTGGCCTGGTATGAGTCGAGATGTTTATCAATTTGTGAGAGCCTGTGAGAGTTGTCAGTGCGTTAAGCCTAGCAGGGAAGCGCCGTTGGGATTGGGGGAGCTAGCAGAGAAAAGAGATCGTTGGGATACTATTGCCGTTGATTTCACCGGCCCCCTTCCCCGAAGCAGCAATGGCAACGCACATCTTTTCGTCATGGTTGATACCTTCAGTGGATGGACAGAGGCGAGTCCAATGAGGAATGCTAATGCCAAAACCTGTATAAAATTTATGGAAACAGTATTTTATAGGTTTGGTTTCCCGAGGGTTTTAGTTAGTGATAATGGCGCACAGTTTAGATCAAATCTATTCCGCGAATTTTGTGAAAATCACAATATCAAACACCAGTTTTGTAGTCCATATCACGCCGCCTCCAACGCCTCTGAGCGATACATAGGATCTCTGAAAACCCTGATAAAGAGTTACCTGCAGGACAAACATCAAAAATGGGACATGGATCTACACAAACTTCTCTTTTGTCTTAGAGGATCAGTAAATGAAGCGACTGGTTTCTCTCCATCGTTCTGTATGTTTGGTCGCGAGACTTTGCCTGGGAATGTCGTATTGACCAGTGATATAGGAACGGATATGGCCTGTTGGAAAGACGATTTCAGTCGAAAAATAGGGAAAATTATATCAGAGATCAAAGTTCGAAGAGAACAGTGCGCTTCTAGGGCTAAAGAAAGATATGACAAACAACACAAGCAGAAAGTTTTCCAGGTGGGTGATCTTGTTCTTGTACGTACTCATTCTGTTTCATCGAAACCCGGTCAACGTGCAGCTAAATTA
>JAFIDM010036007.1:0-10548 GCA_023159025.1 Thereuonema tuberculata | reverse complement strand
TTTACTAGAAAATCATTTTAAAGCATAATGAAATGTTGAAAGATTATTCGAGTCATGGTTATTGGCTGTAATAGATCTAACTCATGGTCTTTCTCGTTGTGTTCATTTGATATCCAACCTTCTTGAATGGAAAAGTAATCATGATGATGGAGGTGTTTCTGAACATAACCGTTGTGGTGACCTCACGCAGACAACAGCTATTTGGAGACAACTGAGTCCGTGTGGTCTTACAAAGAGAAAAAAAGAAATAGAATAAAAATAAGGAAGAGAAAACGGTCCTATCCCCCACCGAGCCATAAACTATTTACAATGGCACCTGTACACCTGCTATTCAGAATGGCATTTTGTACGAACTAAGCAGAGTCTATTAATGGATCTGTGATTTCCAACGCAGAGGACAATGGCTTGCTTCATTTAAGAAATAATACCTGGTCTTTTCAAAAGAAAAAAAAAACTCAACCACAACTTTATTATTAGTAAATTGAAGACAGTAAAAATAGAAAATCTCACAAACCAAACGCTGTTTATTTCAGTAGCTCTCAATTTAAGAAAGATTAATCCTTAACATCGAAACAAAATTAAAAAAAAAGGGTGATTCAAATATGATGGTAAGAAAGAATATTTAATTAAAAGAAAGAAGCGTATGTTTAAATTCAGAAATATAAGAAATCCCTAATATGCAGTTATCACCTTATAGGCCAGTCAATAAAAGCATCGAACATTGCAAACGCGCATGTATCTACGATATTTTTATATGTTGTTAGGATCCCTGAGAGAAGTTTATACCCAAGTTTGCAGCCCTGAAAACCCTGTGCTACTCCTGTGGTGTTCGAAAAACTGCGAAATTCGGCCACCTGTGTCAGTTTTGTCGAAAAAAACCACGTGAAGGAAGCGTTTATCGGGTATCTTTACTCTATATTTTTGTAAAGCAAAAGAAATTTGTTACAATTTGAGCCCAACTCGAGCTTTCTAGGTCTATTGGTTGCGGAGATATAGCCAGTCAAAGATGGGCAAATTTTTCCAAAAAGTGGAGAGTTATCGGTAGGGTCATGTTCCAAGATACGTATCGGCTAAACTAATGGTTCTAGAGAAAGATCATGAGAGAGGAAGTTGTACAGAATTGAATTAGCTGCAATTTGATTCCAAAATGGTCCCTCTAGGTCTCATAGTTTCCTCAAAAACGAAAAAACATCGGAATTTGGAAAAATGAGGAAAACATTGTACTCAATCATGTTGGCATGTATTTCTTTAAAAACACGTACAAGAATGTGAAGTTAACATTGTAGATGTAACATATGGCTTCAAATAAACATATATCAAACAAATAAACATAAACGGAAACATAAAATAAACAACGGAAACGTCAATGTGAACAAGAAAATTCTATGTACACAGTCAAGCATAAACACCGCAATAGTTTAGAACTTCGCCCTTTTGGAAGGGCCGGGTCTCATCCAGTCTGGGGGAGGGAATGAGAGGATGGACGACGTTTTCTGGAGGTGGAGGCGGGTCGTCATATGGTGTTGGTTCGTCCACATCCTTATCCTCCTCGTCCAGGACGATAGGGGTGACGTTTGTGCAACTGCGCTCTTGGCAAAAGGAACATAGGATAGAACACTTGAGCCCTGCCTTTCTGCAAGTTCACGACCCTAAGCACCCTTTCTTGCATTTGCAAACCACCATTCTAAGCAGGGTCTGAGGAGCGGGCTCTGCGCACATTGTGATGGGCATGAGACCTTGTTCGCTGGTGGCCCATATCCAATCACAAGGGTTTTTATCGACCCCCTACCATTTTTGCACCTGGTGGTAGGTCCTCCACGAATGTTATTTTGCAGCCTCTATGGTGGGGGGGGGAGGCGGGCAAGGTTGACTTTGGCCGTTGCTGTCGATTAAACAAATGCTGAGTAACGCAGGGTGGTGTTCAGCGTCACGGCATCTCCGCCGTAGAGGTTCATCAATTCTCGGCAGCATTTCCTACTTCGTCTACTTCGTGGTTGGAGTTTCGATCAAGAAAAATCCTGGCGAGATCTATCCAGTGGAGTTTTTTTTTTTTTTGAAGACGTTGCACCACTTCATCTTGCCTTGCCAGAAAAGGGCAGAGGTCGTGTCACACCCAATGATGGCATGCAGGAACTCAACCATCCCTCGTGGAACCTTCCTTTCTCCACATGTGAAGGAATTTGCTGTATAGTGAGCGCACTCTGACCCACCTCTGCCGCCTTTCTGGAAGTACACGTTCGTCTGTCCAGAGCTTAAGCCGTTGAGGAGGACCAGTAGGTCAACGTCCTCCTCAATGATGAAAACTTGGTCGAACGATGCGCTCTTGGAGAGTGCAGTCATCACTATATCAGTATCGGCGTCTTCTTGAGATTGATATATCTCGATACCCTGCCTCTCAAATTCAGTACGCATCATGGTGAACAAGCGGCGTTTGATAGATTCATTGGAGAGCAGTTCTGCCTGGGGAACTTTAATGGGTGTTGATTCATCAAACAACATGTCATTGCAGGAGAAAGAAGCAGAGCGTCGCAGGCGTTCAGCTGATTTTGTGCTCCTCATAGATGCATCGTGTGAGTATCCATCAAACACCACAGCTACGTTTGTACCAAAGTGGTTGAAAACGTAGCTAACGTATCCCGCCTAACGTATCCCGGCTCTGACTGAATCATTGCGATGCCAGATCATCTTGTTAACAATGTTGGACCAGATCACAATGTTAACTTCACATTCTTGCACGTTTATTAAAGAAATACATAATATCGATGGCTTAGCGCAAAAGTAGCGAATATCCAGTAAAATACAAAATTAGTTTTTTGTGGCGAATAGGTGTCTTGAAGAGCCTTCTTGTAGGGCAAAACTAGCAAATCCTTCAAAATGGCATATTTCCTGTGATTTTAGGACCTAAACTAGCGAAAAAGTACCCTTTTTTAAAAACTTAAATGGCAATAGAAGCGAATGTGCATATTCGCTACTTTGACCGTTTCATCTCTGCTGACTGAACACTTTTCTGTGATAAAACTAGCGAATGTGCCTGTATTCGCTAGTTTGTCCCTAGATGACGCCACGTGGTCATTGTCATCTTCTCACCTTCTCATCTTGGATAAATTGTTAATTGAAAAATGTTAGCTTAAAATTACACTATAAAAAATTATCTAAGATTATTTTAATCAATTTCTTAGTTTAAAATGTCACAAATTGCATGTTTCTATCTGTTTTTGTTCCAAAGTTACTGAACAATGAAGTTTCAAAGCGATTTACCGCTTTGGTTTGGCCAAAATGTAAAGAACGGTATCCGCTTCGATGTACGATCCGATACATACGGATATTAGCTGATACTGATGCCAGTATTAGTCAATCCCTAACTATGAATGTAACTAATAGTGTAGTTCACTAGTTTGGTCAAGCATTTAAGGAGGTTGTGATGAATTTTAATACGGATAGAAGTGGCGAATCTGCACATTCGCTACTTCTTCCTTAGCTATCTCAATGTCACAAACTTTCTGTAAGATCCAAACTATCGAATCGACCAAAACTGCTTGAAAAATGCAACAATCAAGTTTTTAACCCTATGCCATTGTAGTATACCCCAATGACAATATCTGTACCGAATATGAGACTTCCAGGAATTGTTCCTGAGTTTTGAGGGACATTTCCCACTAAATTAGCTTTTTCTCAAAACTTGCATCTTGGATATTCGCTACTTTTGCGCTAAGCCATCGATATGATTCAGTACAATGTTTTCCTCATTTTTCCAAATTCCGATGTTTTACTGTTTTTGAGAAAACTATGAGGCCTAGAGGCACCATTTTGGAATCAAATTGCAGCTAATTCAATTCTCTACAACTTCCTCTCATGATCATTCTCGAGAACCTTTAGTCGGTATGTGTCTTGGAACATGACCCTACCGATAACTTTGCAGTTTTGGAAAAAGTTGCCCATCTTTAAACTGGCTATATCTCTGCAACCAACGGACCTAGAGAGCTCGTGTATGGCTCAAATTCTAGCAAATTTAGTTTGCTTTACAAAGTATAAAGTGACAATACCCAAAACGCTTCCTTTCGGGGTTTTTTTCGACAAAACTGACACAAGTGCCCGAATTTCGCAGTTTTTCGAACACCACAGGAGTAGCACAGGGTTTTCAGGGTTGCAAACTTGGATATACACTACTCTCAGGGGTCCTAACAACATATAAAAAAATCGTAGATACATGCGCGTTTGCGATGTTTGCCTTTTTTTGTGTCGATATTGACTGGCCTATTATTTCCTGGATTTTACGATAATATCCGTGAATAAGGATTGACACAGACAATGTTGCTTCCGGGCTTTCATTCATTCGTCATCTTAAGGCTATGATTTTCACACATATTTCAGTTTGTTCCTCCTAACAGCTCTTAAACATACCTTTCTTCTTCTTTTTTTCTTTCATTTTTTATTTTGTTTTCTCGTACTATTTTTGAGAATATTTGTATCACAAATGCTATAGCAATATGGCGACGAAGACGGCTGTAAAAGTAGTAGTATTCATACGATTCGTATAACAACTAATATAACAAGAATGCTTCATTTAAAAATTACTTTAAATTTTAAATGGTTAACAAAAACGATATTAGAGAGGGAAAAGCCATAGTTTTTGTTTTACTGTTTGATTTTCTTTATCCATTTTTTCTTGTCCTTTTTCCTTCAAAAATGTATGAATGTAAAGTCCATGTAACTTGTTTCGAGTGCCATGTATTTTTTTCTTGTACAAGCTTCTTACTTTAGATTCTCTGCTGGTACAAACACCAATTATTACAATTCCTGCTGATTCCAGTTGGGGGCTTCACTGTGTTTCACTCTTCGGGCCCTTGATTTAATGGTTTGTACGCAATTAAGTCACCAGTCATCACGTAATTATTATTTCACCGCAAGTGAGAGTCAAAGTAAAAAAAAAAAAACACAACTTTTCTTCGATTTTAAATGAGAAATCCATGAAATGCAGTAAATTAATTAGAAAATAAAGTAATTCTTTAAATTCATTTTATCTAAGAAAAGATAAATTAATAAATATTGTGTTTTGTTTTGTTTTTTTCAATTACAGACTAACTTGAGGTTTAAAAAGGTAGGAGCAGCAATCCCAGTAGCGATCGCATAACGCCCCACGGCTTCTATGTTAAAATAAAATGTTAAGATTTAAAATGTTATGTTAAAATCTGTTAAACTTTAAAACATCACAGAAAAAAAATAGAAGCTCTCCATAGATTTGGGAGATCCCATTGTAATAAAAATAGACATAATCAATGTCTAAAAATCGGACAGATAGAGCGGGATATAAGGCTTCTCCTGCTGTGAGCTACGTTCTGTATAAAAGTCTAAATTTCATTAATCAATCTAAACCTGATTGTTATATAAAACTCTTAACTTACCGAAAGTTCATTGTTACTGTGTATTTAGCACTTAGAATGACTGATCCAATTGTGATGCGCATATAACAAACAAACAGTACAATATAAAAGAATTCATTTACTCAGTCAAAGAATATGATCTTACCCTTAATCAGACTGCCTTTTAAAAGACCGAAACTTTCGGATTACAAAAAAAACACTTAGCTTATAAAAAAACTTAACAAAAATTTTTTTATGAAAGGTTTTATCACATACATTTCTTTTGTTTTAATCCAAGTTAATTTTTTTTCAGAGTTATAATATAGTCAGACGTCATTATCCCGAAATACGGCAGCCAATTCTTTCATCCCAATTATATAACAGCCAACCTATAATTAGTAGAGGCTTTAATAAGGAATCTTAACCTCAAACCTGGATTTGAATAATTGTGATAACTGCAGCCAAATCCTTTGTTTTTCATGTGTTATTTTTTTTCTTGATAATCTAAATGCAAGAGAGAGAGTGAGTTCCCAACTTGGCCAATCAGGTCAATCGCACGTCTCCAGCAGCTGTTCAATCAATACCTCCATAAACAATTCAAATAACGGCTTTCACTAACGAAAATTTATATTTGACAACAGAGCCTTAAAACAAAAATGTTTTGAGTTTTTTTAAAAGCGACGTAAACTACAAACTCTCTTTAGAAACGAACAGGAAGTGGTTCACGAACAATCGGACTGCCCTACATTGATCTAACCAGACAACTACTAAGAAAAACTCCACCAAAAAAGAGTTATGCTGTTAACTAGGTGTTTTCTTTCTTTTAGAGCTAAATAATGCATCTTATGATGTTTGCCGTAAATAAAAAATAAAAAAGAACCACCATCTTCTCGATGGCTTTTAGAACAAGAATAGACATCTTATGATTTCTCATTTCCTGAATGAAGTTATTTTGAATGATTTACAGATAATAAGAGAAGCTTCAGAAATTATGTTCTAAACTAAACTCGGCTGCTTTCTTTTTTTTTTTAAATCGATTAGGTAAGAACTATCAGAATACGCATTACATTTTGCTGAAACGTCTGGGAAGCAATGAAAGAGACAAAAAACAAAACAAAAACAAAATAGAATAATATAACTTAGAATGCATTTTAAAATCGAAAAATATTTGACTGTCAAACCTTGAAAGGACTCAAAGCTATGTATACTGTATATGTCGGATCTGCAGTATAAAAAGATAACGTTTTAAATAAATAGATAGACTTAAAACGTTATCTTTCAATCTCAAAACATCACAATTTAAAAAAAAAAAAGAAAGAAAAGGAAAAAGAACAGAGGTTCGTTTCCTTGTATTAATATTCTTACCCTCAGTTTCATCAGGTTGGAAGCAGAAGAGCAAATTTGCATCTCGTGAACTTTTCGAAGTCAAGCACGACGTTAGTAAAAGACAATGAAGAGGGTTAAAAAATTTATATAACAATTCCTCAATTTTAGCATTAATTCTTTGGGAATTTTTGATCTTCAACTAATTTTAAATGTAAAATTCACTAAAAAAAAATAAATAAATAAAATTAGCAGATTCCTCTTTGTGGTCTTTATTCACTCAACTGTTTCCAAAAGCAATTCGATAATCTCCAACTAATTTTTCTCATTTCATAATTTTCCAAACATTTTTTTTTTCATCAAAGAACAACTTCGTTGATTCCGACTAAACATTTATGGATCCTACGACTATGTAATGATTTGGACATTAACATACTTTGTTCTCTTCTGGATTTTACTAAAATTATTTAGTTTCATAAATTTAAAAGGCCAATAAATAAATATTTTCGAAAGAATTCCTTTTGATAGGATTTAAAAATAACACCTACATTGCTTTGAAGAATTTTAATTTTCTAATTATTTAGAATTATTTATTTTTCTAATTACTTTTCTTTAATTAATTGTTTTTCCAAAAATTCTCAACTGTTTCTTAAGCTTCCCTCAACGATAATTGTTTTTTTTTTTAATTTCAGTCTTTTCTTTTTTAATTGATTATTTTCCTCAAAACTCGCAAAGTAATTCAATACTAATAAGAACTAGGATGAATTTTCGAATTGACGGATGTCTTCCTTTCACGTTGTCGATTCTCCTTATTTTCAAATTTGCTTTTCACTTGTTTCATCTGGCGAAGAGGTTCGAAAGAAGGTCTCAATATATTATAATATAACTTCAATGTTATGGTTACATACAAGATGTGATGTTCAAATTTCTATTTATAAATTCTGAATACAATTTTCGTCGTTTACGTAATCCAACAGAATTCATCTGTGACCGAGTGCTATTCTTCGTCTTAGTCAACCCTCAACTCTAAATGGTCAATATAAACTTAAATTGAGATAATTAACCATCGATTCCATGTTAGGAAACATTTAGTTCCGTAATAAATTAAGAGAATGATTGGACAGCATCATGGACAGTGTCCAAATGTTATCCTTCATTACTGTGTCATCTCCCATAACAAACAGAACCAAATGAGTTTTACGAAAATGTCACTCATTTTCATAAAATAGTCGGAAACGATTAATTCTTCTAAAAAAATAAGTGAAAGAAAAAAAAAAGAAAGAAAGAAATATGACAGGCATAAGTGTAGTGTAATTAAAAAATAGGTGAATTATACTGAATATTCACTCAAAGGACTTCATGGAAATTATCTTCCTTTAAGTTGAATTGTTGAGGAAATGTCGAAAGGGTCTGTGGCATGATGTTCTGTTCTTGAAAGACGTTTGTGGTGATCAATCAGTTGCTTTCAGGTCATTGACATGTTTCAAAGCAACCAGGAGGTCTTTTTTTTTTTTTTTCTGCAATGCCATTTCCTCTTCGTTTGCTTTTCAAGCATTCTTTTTGCTGAAGAAAAAGAATAAAAACTCCAATTGAACATAGTCATTGTGATTTATTGCCATTTCGAGTCTCACCGATATTTTAAACGAACAATAAATATTAGACTAGATAAAATTGTTGTTTATTATCCTTTATGATTAATTTAAAAATTCATACGTAATATCTAAAATCAATATACTGTTAAAAAACGACAAAAAAAAAAAAAAATCGGATGCGAAAAACATTAAAATTTTAATTAAATGATGTTGTTATTATTATTATCAATCATAAACAAGTGAATATAATTTTGTGCTAAAGCTTAAATTTAAGGGCTACTGATGATAATATAAAAAAATTAAAAATAATAACAAAAAAGAAAGTACATTAACGTAAGGAAAAAATAAAAAAAAAGTTAGGAAAAAAAATAAATAAAATTAGGAAAATAAGAAAAACAAAAAACACCAACGTTGACATTGAGAAAAAAAAGAAGAGAGAAAAAGAAACAAAAAACAAAAAAAATAGATATACGGATTCGAACCGACAACCTTCAGTATATGAGTTGGAGGCCTTAACATTTGGACTTTCTACACTTAAAATGATGTTGAAATTCAGAAATGGCTCTATTTTAGGATGTCGAATCAATTCTGAGTCAATGTATTAACAGTGTAAGGTTAAAAAAAGATATAGGTCGAGTCAAAATGGAGAAATAGTTTATAGGAAATTGTCTACATTGGTGTCATTGAGTATTGAGTTCAAAAAAATAAAATAAAAAAAAAATCAGTCGATCTTGATCAATAAATGTTTGCATTATTTATTTATTATAAAAAGAAAATATGAGATTGTAAGAAACTGTAACGCCTGCAGTTATAGATAAAGTATAAAGTCCGTTAGCATTCATTTTTTTAAAAGATTGAAATTTGTTTTTTAAAAAAAAGAATATCATACTACAAATAATCAGTTACATGATAATTTTTCAACTCCCTTTGAAAACATCATTTATTTAAACTTGAAGCATATTAGAATGTTAATAAATCAACAACGTTTACTCGACATTGTCCAGGATACACAACATTCTCAAAATCGAATTTTGCTTTAAGAAATCAGCAACGGTATTTTATTTTATTTACTTAGAGCTTTTTAACTAGCATCTAACGTGAAATAAGTGAAAATGCAATTTTCATTAAGTCTTGCACTAACTGAAGCTTATGAGAATTTCTTACTTAAAAAAAATAAAAAATAAAATAAACTAAACTCGAGATGCACATCCTAAGGTTCTTTAAAACCTACTTTAAAATTATGGAAAGCGTCATGATGGACTTTAAGTATTAATAAAGCAAGCACGTATCTGAAATTGAGGCGTTATTATCATTGAGAAATCTTGTTATCCATTTCTTTTGAGGACTTGTAGTTCTTTATTTTATTTTTATCTTTTTTGAGCAGTATGTTGATTTTAGATATTACATATTAATTTTAATGTTTAATATGCAAAAGATTAATTGAACATTAAAATTAGCACAAGTCATATTAGTTTCCCATACTTTTCAATGAGAATAGATCAGGAACAACACAAAGAATTAAAAGTAATATCTATTATGTATTTTAAGACTATGAGATTAGTGTTATAGTATTAATCCATACAAGCAGAAATTATTATTGCTAACAAAATATGATTTTGATTTAGTTTAATTAAAAAAAGTTCTCAAAAATGTTAAGAAAACTATTTGTTGTTAGTTTTACCAAAGATGAATCATGATTTTTTTTTAATGATATCTCTTTTTGGATTTATATTTATCAGTTTTAATTTCATACTTGAAGTATCTGGGGGCACGGCAGTGCCCCCGCCAAGACGAGCCGAAGGCAGGCACTACGTACCTTTTATAAGTTCTAAATCCATACTTCCTCTTTAAATCACATCGTAACATATTGAAAAACTTCATCTACACTTCATTTTATTATCGAATTTTCGGAAGAATTTTCTATCTTCCTTCTTCAAGATTACAATGTATATTCAGGTGATATCAAATTACAAAAGATTTCTTAGCATGGTTGTTAACAAAACTTAGCATTTATCCTTAAAATGCTACTAACATATTATTATATTTACAATTGTTACAAATTCAACAATTCCTAATTTTAATACAATTGTTTTATTTTACTAACAATCATTATAATAATCATAATTTTTTAAATTCATCGATTATTACACTTTTTTTGTTCTTGTTCATATGAGTTTTTACCATTTCCCTAGCTAAATTTACGAAAATACTCTCAACTTCCAAACCTTTGCTTCTATTGTAATTTATGTTTCTTGAGTTTCTGATTATTATGC
>JAFIDM010036006.1:0-10549 GCA_023159025.1 Thereuonema tuberculata | reverse complement strand
TTTGTAAAGTGAGGGGCTTGGCTCTACATGAGATCTGATAACTTTTTAACAGTGAAAGCGTTATGAGCGTCTTGGCAACGTATTTTACATGAAATGTTTGGGTGGGATGAAATAGTTCCATGAAACAGCCAAGCCCCTAACTCTACAAGGCCCAACTCTACAAGCCCTTACTCTAAAAGCCCTATTTCTTGGTCAAAAAGTATGGCTTGGCTCTACATGAGATCTCATATCTTTTTAACAGTGATTGCGTTATGAGCATGTGAGTCTTGACTACTTATTTTATATGAAATGTTTTGGGTGGGATTTCTTTTCTTTTTAGAAGATGAGATCTGATAACTTTTTAACAGTGAAAGCGTTATGAGCATGTGAGTCTTGGCAACTTATTTTACATGAAATGTTTTGGGTGGGATTATATTTTATTTTCTGATCTTGGAATGGTCGGGGATAAGGGACAACAGCACCGTAAGGTGCCGAACACCCGCTGGTCAGACCCACCTGCCACTCCTCTGTTGCGGCCTAACAGCGCGGCGATTTGCCACTTCTTCCCTCCTCTCTTGTTTACAAAACAGTCCTCCCCTTTCCTGCTTGGAAATTGGGTCCGGCACTTTCAAACAATCCACTGCATGAATTCTCTCCTTTCCTAAGCCAAACCTTACATGTTCGCTTATGAACCCACAGCAAGGCGTTACAATATCAATCCATACATCCTACCAAAACAAGGAACAGAGTCTGGAAATTGTTCAGAATCGCTCTATAAATATAAACAACTACTTTGTTTATAGTTTTATCTATTAGAAACACAACGAGTGGCTGCCTATACTGTTTGGTTAATGATAGCATAGATGAAGAAAACAAAAGATCGTAATCTGATTGCTATCCCACATAATACTTCAATCACCCCCAGACTACATTATATTAATGACGAAGAGTTCATATTGGTCCAATGAACCCTGTATAACTATGAGATGTAGCTAATTGCTAAATAATATTTCATGAAGCTTTATGTGTAAGTGTTTCCATGAAAAGGAAAGATGCTGTAATCCGCATACCAAAATAACTGAAACAATAACTGCAATAGCAAGTGACTCTTATGAAGTTTATTTCGATGTTTTTCATTTTCCGATGATCAAAATATCTGTTCCTTTATAATTCAATTTTTAAGTTCCTTACTCCAATTCCCCATTGTGTTTATTATTAAACTATCTTCCCAAGATATAAGATTGTTTCCTGTGATTTGAATTTCAAAAAATCCCAATTATTTTCGACTAATAAACCGTTAGTGGTTGATCTTTGCACCAAAGTAATATTATTTTTTTTAATCCTCGAATCAAGAAACATATAAAATGAAACGTCACAAGTTAGTATTACTTCATAATAAGGTTATCTATTTTGTGGCGGCCATATTGGACGCCATCTTGAATCACTGAAATTGTTCAAGTCTCACAGAGTGGCATCAATCGCTTCTCAAATCTACAAAACATAAGTTATCAAAACATTTACACAACATTTTACTCAAATTTTATCCAAAAGAAGGCTTCTCATTTTTTTGGCATCAGACTATTATAAACTAAGAGTTGTGCTATCGAGTATTAATTTAGTATCTTTTTTATTCTTAATTTGTATTTTGATGTTTTTTAACTCAAGCGCCATTTTTTTTCTTCTTTGTTGTTTATGTTTCTTTTGATTCCACTGAGATATTGACAATTATTAAAACGTAAACGAATGAAAATTTCAAAAATACCTCAATGAATCTTTAATTGTGTGCCTTTATATGCTTATTTCTTCTTGAAATTGAGAACTCTTTGCATAACATAATTAAAGAAATATGTTAGATCTGTTATTTCTCATTGATTCTTTAACATGAGAAAATAAAAGGTAACGAAAACATTTTCTAATGCTTCTCTAAAGTATTGACAATTGTTTTAGTAAAACGTTGGTTCTGAATACAAAGAAGTTACCTATGTAAATTGAACTCTTAAACTGTTACAAATATTATATAAAGTAGTGTATGATTCTATGCTAAGGTGTATAGCATTCTTATATATATTGTTTATCAACATTGGAAACAGAAGAGGGAAACCCTATTGAGACAGCTGCAGAGATAGGGAAGCTGTGAGAGAGCTTTTTTAAAAACCTTTTGAACAACAAGGAACCGGAAAAAGAAACGTCAAGGGAATCGAAGTAGAGATAAATAAAGGAGAAAGGTCAAAAGGAAACTCACCATGTATGATTCTTTATTAAGATGTACAGCATTCTTATATACTGTATATTGTTAAGTGAAGCATATTATGCTGCTACAAACATCAAAAACTAAAAAAATATCAGAGCTACACAAAATGACTAATTACTTCGCAATGCAGTTAGCAACAGCTACATATCTTTCAATATATATTCCACATACCCAAGTACACATAAAACAGTACAAAAAACATACAGAAAAGTATACAAAGTATATAGGAAATATGAAAAAAAAAGTGTAATTGATGATTAACATGCAATATCGAGAAAGTTACTGAAGAATGTTGGGAAATATTTGCTTTATAGTTTTATTTCTTCTGAAATTTGCACTGTGAATATCTTTTTTTTTCGTGAATGTTAGGGGACAAAATTTTTTTTATATAATACGTCATTTTAAGAAAATATCAATTCATTATACTACATTAATTGCTTTAACTACTATTATAATTTATTTATGTATTTAATTAATGAAATAATGCCAAAAGCCTTCTGTTTCCTATAGAACAATCATTAAATTAAAAAGAATAGAGAAATATTCTTTTCCAAAACAGCAGATTCTTACACAGCTTTCTATTTAAGCAACTTACCAGTTATGATACAGAATATAAATATAGGATTTCCAATTTCTAATTTATCTGTTTCTTCGACAGATAAGAAAACTGAAAGTAAACCAAAATCATCATTTTCCGAAGAAAGTAAGCAACAGTGAATGGAATCCGGAAAATCCAAGACATAAGATTAAACAGTTACTTGATGGCCTAAAAATAATAAACATTCGTGGATCAAGAAATAGTAATAATGAAAGCAATTTTTCTCTGAGCATAACAGGAGTAGATAGATTATTGAATGCTGATGCCAGGAAATACCTCAAAATAACTTGGATATGTGTTTTATTTTCGGCATTAGGATTTTGCATGTGTCAAAACGTCCTAGCAATGTTACAATTCATTAATGGATTTCCGGATACCAAAGTAGAATACGAAAGGAACAGTTCGGTAAAGTTTCCAACATTTACATACTGTTTATATAAACCGTTTGAAAATTACGAAGTATTTATTAAATACAAAGAAGAATATATCTACGAGTGTAATATATCTGACACAACAGTTGATGACGTTGCTGTAACTAAGCTTTTGAAATTGCCAGATTTGAATGTTGAACTTATATGGAATGAATCAAGACCTTTAAAATTTGAAAGGGCTTTCGTTCAGGTAATTTGATTTCCTACTTCTAGAGATTAATACGTATTTTTTGTATTTCAATAATTGAGAAACTAACGTATAAAAAATGTTGAACTTGGTAAAAGAACGACAACTTTTCTTCTTTTTTTCAGCATATTAAAATGTTTCCTAAAATGACAAATTTCAATAATTACAGCGATATGGAACAAACATTTGTTAAAACAATTTGCTGTATTTGTTTATCATTGAAATACAGTAAGTAAATATTACAGTATTGTTTTTCAATCTGTTTCAAATCTAAAGTTATGTTCATGAACAGTATATCGGTAGCGTGAAGAACGTTTCTTATAAGAGGCTATTCTTGCAAGAATAAATATATGCTAAGCTTATTATTCCAGAAGTAAATTGTTTGAAGTGGAAAAATGCCATTCGTCAAGAAATAAACAAATTAGATTGCAGCATATCAATTTATATCACTTAAAAAAGCCCTTAGATGGACTAATGATACTGTAGAAAAACAACACTTAGTGACAAAAATTGCAAATACACAAGAAAAAATTTAGTGAATAGAAATGAAAACAACTCGGATAAATTAAGTATTCGTAAAAGTTATGTTAATGAATTAAAAAGAAAATTATCACCATTATTAAATTTGTTCAATATAAAACATATCCCGAATGAAAGTTAGGGTAATATCGTACCTACATCATAATGAATTCTTCGATAGCAGAAACCTCAGTTTGAAATTGTTTAATGGGATATGTCTAATTTTTAATCATAGTGTTAGCTGCTCTCTATTTTTCAATTTTATGTAATGAATATATTTAATATTATTGAATTTTCAATTCGTGGAGAAACAAGTTAGAAGTTGAAAAAAATGTTGTAAATCAGCAATTAAAGATCGAAATTTGTATTTAACAAGAATTGTTGTGCTGATGCTTCTAAATTTCAATTAAATCTGCAAAAATGATTCTAAGCCTAAAGATTTCAGCTAAGAAAAACTTGCACCAGATCTTGCAATTTGCACATTCTGGCTCTCAACCAGTGAAAAGCTGTTTGGAAAAGAAGAAAAAAGAATCTTTTAGGAATGGAATACAATGAAAAGCAAACTACGAAATTAGATTCAAATAAAATAATGAAACAATAAAGAGGCAAAAACCGAAATTTCAGGAGACCGGAGTTCAGATTCATAATAAAGTCAGTTCGCCTTCACCACTTCCAAGCTATGAGTGTGTGTGTATATGGATGGATGACTCTATTTTTAAATTTATATCATGTTCGTCTCTATATATTACTAAGGAGTCCATTACAAATATGTTATCTTTTGAGAAAATTATTTTAGAGCAAACAAACGGAAAGATGGAGTTCATTTGACAAGATATTCAGAAAATGAAGATTTGTTGTGGAAATAAGTTAGGGGCTCGAAATTTGTTTGTCTTATTAGAAAGATTTATTTCTTCTTATAAGAGAACAAAAAAAGATGTTCAGATCTCGTAAAGAATATTCACGTTCTTACGCCTATCAAAATCTTGACTGCACACATTATTCAATAAAATCAAGATTTTTTCAGTGATTTAATATAAATCGCCTTAGAGAAACGAAAGTCAGTTCATTGATGAGTTAGCAACTCAGTTTTGATTTACTTAAATGGAATTGCATTGAATGTACTCGTGCTTCAAGAAGAGATAGATGCTATAAGTAGCTTTGTGCCAATTTTTGTTTCAAATTAAAGAAGATTCGTAATATCAATAAATGCTACTTTTCTCTTTGGGGCCGTTCAAGTAATATATAAGCACATTTTTCTTCATTTTAAACCCCGCCATGTGAGCAAATATAAGGAGTTGCCGAACTCCGCTCCCCTTGTGCTTAGGTAAGATTTGCCAAATCATGAACAGAAAATACCCCTGTCACGAACATTTTGTAATGCCTTAATTTTTTTATTGTTTTTGAAACATCTGTGCACTCGTAGGTTACTGGTGATCTTTGGCGGATCACTCGGAATGGTCCATACCGTAAGTGGAGTAGCTTCTCTCATGACATCGGGTGACGAAATGGGCGACAGCCTTGCTTTGTCCCGGCCAAAAATACTTTTGGTGGAATCAAACGATCTTCTTCTCTCTACCAAGGTGGGCGGCCGTTGAATCGGAGTGGCAGACTTTGATGACAGTTCAGCGAAGGTATTCTATAATTTGAAGCATCTGTGTGGAGTTGAGTAGGGGCTGTCTCATCAAAATGTGCAAAGAATGCTTTGGTGACGAGAGATTGCTTCAGTGTGTCAAATGCTCATTGTTTTTCCTTCTACCATCTGAATGTCTGCGTTTTCTTTAAAAGAATAGATAATGGATGGGCGATCATGGCAAAGTTGGGAATGAACTTTCGGTAGTATGAACGCAATTCATAAAAACTCCTTACTTGCTTCTGATGGACGGGTGGAGTGAAATTGTTCACTGTAGTGATGGTTTATGGATTCTAACAGATTTTATCTTGGCTTATTATGTGTAAGCTTATTGCCTTATTTCATCTTTTGAGAGCGGATACACAGCTCATTTCGTAAGAGCATTTACGTACCTATAATCCACACAAAATTTCCAGGTTCCATCCTTTTTTTCTTACTAATACGATATGTGAACTCCACAGACTATGTAATTGGTGAACAACACCTTGGTCTAACATATCTGTGACATTGTTCTGGATTATTTTTCTTTCTTTGTGCAAAACTCTGTAAGGTGTTTGTGTGATTAGCTTGCTAACACCGGTGTCTATTGTTTGCTTTGGAGTTCCTTGAGGTATTGTTCCAGGTTTTGGTGGTTCAAATACAATCCTATTTTGTTTTACAAGCTATAGAATTTGATCCTTTGTATTGGCTGCAATTCTCTATCCAAAAGGCTTTTTAACAGCATATTGTCAACAGTCGGACGATATATATTATAGTTTAGCAATGAAGATTGAGATATATCATATTAAAACGTTTTTATTAGCTTACTTTCTTCTCTGTCTGTTTGTTCGGTACAAATTTTAGAATTGAATTTTAACTAACTTCCCGATGAGCTAGCGACTGGAAACTTAAACATAGCTCACGAATGGATGACAATACAATATTAACTCGTTTTCTTGACTGTCTGTTCGTTGGGAACTCTAATTCTTCGGATAAAAAAGCCGCAAGGAGTATCTGCTATCAGTGTTTCTGCAAATGTCCGCATTGAGATGAGTTGCCGTGCATTGCAGGGCATTATTTTTGCATTGCAGGGCAGCGGCTCTTTTTTTTCTTTTAATATTAATACTTTTTTGTCGTGTTTAAATTTTAAATTTGTATTAAATGTTTAAAATCGATTGAAAAATTCCATATACACATGACTAAAAAGCAGACAATAATATATTAAAAACAATATACCATTTTTTTTATATACCATTTTTTTATATACCATTTTTTAAGACGGACTAAAAAGTATAAAATAATTAGTATGAAAAGTATAAAAAGTATTATGAAAAACATGGGATGCAAGATAATATACACTGAATCCATAGCTTCTCAATTATCTATTGCATGCGCCCCGCGTTTTTCATTATACTTTTTATACTAATTATTTTATACTTTTATTCCGTCTAAAAACGTGGTATATTAAAAAAAAAATATTTTAATTTTAGGATTCATTTTAAAATACTAGCTAAAGTATTACATACAAATCCAATTATTTTTAGTTAATTCAATTGCATTAGTATAAAAAAAATTTTAGAAAAAATTATGGTTCGAAGATATCGAACCACCAAAAAAAAAATACCTAACTTCACTTGAATGATATTTAATTCATGACACCGCAGCAGCTATTACTATTCAGGGGTAAGAAATTTCGAAAATTACATCTTGAACAACTGGTAAGTCATAATAAAGACCAAATGGAAGAATCAAATAAATAAGTAAATTAAGGGTGAAAGAGATATCTTTTAAATTTCAAATATTTCTAGAATTGATATTAATATTTTAAAAAATGTAAAAGTAATAAAATAATAGATAATAGAAAATTCTCTAATTTAATAAATTTAATAAATCTTATTGTAATAGAGTGATGGTTTAGAAATAAATTGAAACATACAGAGGAAAAAAAAGAATATCATATAATACTATTAATAACTATAATATAGTACTTACACATAAATGCAAAGAATTACTAATTTTTCAATCAATTTCTTGAAAATAATAAAAGATAAAAGAAAACTTTAAAAATGTAAGAAATGCATATAAATATATATGGACAAATAACATCAATAATTATTTTGTTAAAGAATCGCTTAAGTTATTACTAAATGCTTTAAAAGAATACAATAAGATAGTAGTGTACAAAACTCATGAATGAATGAACAATATTGGTTCAGTTAATCAAAATAAATTTCTTTTTGTTCTATTTGAAATTTGATCATTTATTTTAAAAATATTTTCATAGACTACTTGTAACTAACTTTTGGAAACATAATTGTTTGGCAATTTGTTTTCAAAATATAACAAAAATATTATGGAAGTTTCCATGATGATTTATTCTTTGGATCATCAAGGATCTGAGCTCCAATGATACCCAACGGGCCTGCTATACCTAAGGAATTACACGACATAGTTAATGATTACATCTGATCAATTAAAATCAGTGGAGATCTGTTCATCTGAAGATACACATATTACACTGAATTAAATAAAATGATATTAATTAATGTGCACCATCGTCAATTGGTGAGTCATTAATATTCACAAGTCTTCAAACAAAAATTTGAAGACAGTATTTGACAAAAACTTCACTGATGAATCCTTAATAGCGTGTCGTGTTTCTGAAACTGGATGTGATTGGTTAGAAACATTTAATGCCATTTCAAAATGTTAGCTTCCGTGAAGAAGAAGAAAAAAAAAACATGTGAGCAGAATTATTTTCTTGAAAATAAGAATGTGACGGAAGAACCTTCAAAGAAAGTAATCGCATTTCCAAAAATAATATTTTTTGGAAACTTTAAAAGAATAAATCAATTCATCGTCAAAATCACAGGAATTGGTTTGAACGGAATTGGTTTGAACGGAAGCTGACGTCAGCCATATTAAAAATGGTGAACGGGGCGGAGGTTAATGGAAGTTGACGAGTGATTTGACATACGAACTTCTTGCCGCTAAAATTTGATGACTAACGAAATCTCTAACAAATGGTGCACAGAAAATGTGAGTTGAGAATTTGCCAACCTTAATAGTTAACGAAGCTTAGGTGCACGCCGCCCATTAACTTGAAAAGAAATATTTCTAAGATATCCTGTAGAATTGATTAATTCGAATTTTTTACTTCAACTTTTGATATTTTGTATTTTAGGGACCAAATGGCTATTATTTGTTCTGAACTGCTATAGAAGTTCAGAACTTTTAGAATAGGATCTGAGAAAGCCTGGACCCAAGCAGTAATGCAATTGACTGCTTATTGCAACAGCCGAGCTCAATCGATGAATTGATTCCAAGAGATTGCTATTTCTAAGTCCACAATTTAAATAAATGTTTATTTTTCAATGCTTATGATTTTTATCATTTGATTTAATATAATTAGAGTCATTCAAATGAAAATGAACCAAAAGATATAGAAAAATGCCGAATGGATTTATTGCAGGATTTTCTACAAAGAATGTAGATGCTGCCATTATAAAGTTATGACGCAGTCACAGATTGCGCTGCGAACACGTAACGAAAATAACAGTTTTTCATTTGTGGAGGATGTGGTGCTAATGTATCGTCCAAACAATCATGATTACGGCAACGAACCATGAACTGCGAAGATGTCGTTTTTCAACAGCAGGAGGTGTCTGAAATGCATAATAAAGTGTACAAAAATGCGTGTCGTCTGTTAAGGAATGGAGCAAGTGATAAATCGAGGAAGGTCTTGAGTCAGTTGTGCTTTCTCAAAACCGGTCGCTGTTCAATTGTTCGTTGCTACAATCATGACTGTTTGTACAGTACACTAGCAGAAAGTTCTGAACGAAAACAGACTAGTGATCGCAGCGCCTTCTATCACTTATTTATAACACTACATTGCTAGTGTTATTTTTGGTGTCAAAAATCCCGCCTTAAATCCATTCGGCATTTTACTAGGTCCATTTGCTCTATTCATTTCAATGACGTTTATTGCTTCATGAGCTTCTATTCTTTCATTAGATTATGCTTCATTTCGAATTGCTCTAATGACAACGAGCATTTTTCATCTATCGACTTTTTAAATATCTTTCTTAATCTGGGCATTTTTCAACTACTTATTAATTCAATGTCATTGATATTTTATTCATCCTTATCTATTTGTATCCTTTTCTTCTATTGTAATATCTAAAATATTCTTGCATTCGACAGGTAATAGACTAAATTTATTTCCAATTTATCTTATTTCAGAGGATCTTTTTCTTTCCATATTGACATCTGCTGTAATCTGTCTGTTTTTGAACCAGTTAACATTTCATTCACTGGCAGTGGGAACAGCTAATTTTGTTAGTTGTTACGGAGATTTGTCTGCAATCTTTGGTAACGATTTGGATTCGGGTCTATTTCCCAGAAATTCACTTTCTCCACCAACGATCATGCTCTATTTGATGGCCATGAGATACGGCTATCGCTCTGCAGCGCAGTTTTCATTGCAGGAGACTACTGCGAAGAACGGGAAGACTTATACGTTGCCACTCCTGCTGACAACAGTCCATCCAATGAACGAGGACGTCGTTTTCCCAAGGCTCGTTTTAATAGTCCAAATGCGCAAAAATCCATGGGCGATGCGTCTGGAGACTTCACTGGTATTTCGGTAAATTGTATAGCCTAGATTCCAGGTTGCTGTTCCAATCGTGTCAGAAAATTCTGGGTCGATTTGGACGTATGGCTGGACGGCTTGTCTTGGTGGAGACGGACCTTGGAAACGTCGCTTCCGTAAAGAGCAGGTAGTTCCTGTGTATAAATTGGTGTCAGTACGTGATCCTGATAGTACGCAGAATTCTCCTTTACATTTTGAGCCACCCTCGTATCTGTAGCTTGCCTTGAAAGGAATAACCCGCATCGATCATGAATCCCTTCGAAAAAGTTTCACGACTTTCTCTGTACCAATTTGGAAACGATTTGGCTCCCACTGGGCGATAGA
>JAFIDM010036005.1:0-10549 GCA_023159025.1 Thereuonema tuberculata | reverse complement strand
GTTTTTTTCATTGGAGGGCCGTTTTGATTGAAAACTTCCTAGGAAACAAAAAAAGCTGAAAATTATGAAGAACTTCTTTACGAAATGTTAACAAACTTTAAAACACTGGGTTCCAAAATGAGTGTTAAACTTCATTTTCTACACAGCCACATCAATTATTTTCTTGAAAATCTTGGTGCTATGAGTGAGGAGCAGGGTAAAATGCTTCATCAAGATATCAAAACATTGGAACGAAATATCAGGGCAAATGGAATGAATCTATGTTGGCGGATTATTGTTGGTGCATAAAAAGGGAGTCTTCTGAGAGTCACCGCAGAGCGTCAAAACGGCGAAAGATTTCGAGAGACAACTAACTAATCTTATAACAGCAGAATCAACATAAATTTTTTATATTTGTTAGTTAAGGTTTTTCAGTTGTCTTGACACTTTCATAACTCAGATTATCTCATTAATTATTATTTTTTTTTAATTACAAAGTTCGCCAAATTTCTTATTTTTTTGAGTTTAAGTTAGCAAATTACAATAAAAATAGACCTGATATAAAAATTCTAAATGCAGATTCGGATTCAGGATAGCTGAGTTTACTAAAATCAGTTTTTTTTTTCTCTTGAAGCAGACAGAAAGGTGAAACACTGCCGATAGGGGAAATTCTGGCTCTGCGGTCGAAAAATGCATCATGAAATTTGCATATGCGGGTACTTTGTGACACTATATCGAGGATAAAAGGAGAGGTTGCTGGAATTCTAGTCATTCTGCAAGAAGTCGCCCGTCGATGTCGTTGTCAATATGTGATCCTGCCTTATTAGTCAAGCTGTTTTATCAGCGGGATGAAAATGCCAATGCTTTTTTTCGTGAATACCAGCGGTTAAAACAGTACGTAGAGGAACGATGACCATAACTAACTTACGAAGAATGGTTGAAAAATTTGAAAGAACAGGAACTCTTGGTGTGCAACCAGACCGTGGATATAAACGTATCAAGCAGGAACAAGTTGAAGAAGTTGCAACTGCCGTTCAGGATCAGGCCATAGCTAATAAGCAGTGTACCATCAGTGCACGTTTAATATCATGACAAGCAGATATCCCGTTGTTGACGGTGCAGAAGATATTGCGTAAGACCCTAAAATTTTATCCGTATAACGTAAAACCCATTCAAGAATTGCTACAAGGGGAGAGAAATATCGATTAGAGTTTGCTTTGAGATTTTTGGCTCGATTGGAAGTGGATGACGAGTGGCCTTGGCGGATATTACGGAGCGATGAAGCTCACTTCCATGTGCACTGTGGTATCAACACACACAACCGCCGTATTTGGGCTGATACAAATCCACATGGTGGTCAAGAGATCCCCTTACATTCGCCGAACGTCACAGTTCATCACTTCATCAGTTCAGTGAGTTCACTGCTTCTTTTATCATCGGCCCGTACTTTTATGAAGAAGTTGGTAGAAATGAACTAGTGACTTGTTCTGTCAATTCCGACAGGTATGCCAATATGCTCGAGAACTTGGTGATACCTCAATTGCAGCAAAGAAATTGTATCGATTCTACCATTTTCATGTAAGATGGTGCGCCACCGCACATCGGACGTCAGGTGAAGGATGTCCTGCGTCAACATTTCACAGACGCTAGAGTAATTAGTCGCGCATTTCCCATGAATTGGCCTCCGAGGTCCCCTGATCTGAATCCTTGCGATTTCTGGTTGTGGGGCTACCTGAAAAGCAATGTGTATCAAGGATATGTTCCTGACATTCCCGCCTTAAAAGATCAAATAACGTTACATGTCAGACGAATAAATGCCGACATGCTGCGAGCCACCGTCGAAAACCTCGTGTACCGCATGCAATTAGTGGAACATCAGGCTGGTGGTCACCTTGAGCAAAATTTGTAGGTTGCTATAATAAACGTTTTTCATTGGTATTTGGTGTGTTGTTATTTACTGTTTCCATTGGCAGTTATTTATTCTTTTTTCACATATTATGCGCTTGAAGCGCCAGAATTTCGTCTATCGGCGTTGTTTGATACTAATTTTTTTTTTGACAAATCAAAACCGCATACTTTCATGTGTATGGTATTCAAATTTTGTTATATTTCGTCCAGTATACAACACGCTACAGGGCTCCGAACACCTCCTGTTATTTCTGGATCATCCGGTATATCGAAGAACTTTATTGTAATAAGGTAAAGGTTTATTAGAAAAAGCAAGCCGGATAACAAGCGTCATTACTGAAAACACGTATGATAATTAAAGAAAATGCTAAAAATGGCAGCCTCCATGTTCCAAACATAACTGTGCTCAGTGGATTATTTCCATGCAAGATCGACCTGTCTTTCTTGTTCTATTAACATGCCGAACGCATCAAAAATTCTTGCAGTTAGAGCATCTTCATGGAGCACTTCTGTTGCGTAAACCAACTGCTTTATGCGGCCCCAAAGATATCATCAAAAGGTGAAAGGTCGGGTGAGGGCGGGCCAAGGCATAGGTCTAGCTCGACCAATCCATCTCTCGCAGAACGTTGCGATTAAATGTCTTTGAACTTGACAACCAAAATGTTGTTCGCAGCATCATGCTGAAACCATAGACTTGCGCGATCATACAATGGTATGTCGTCGAAAACGTGATCAACTTCGTTTCGTAAAAATTCCAAATAGCGATCCACTTTGAGTCAACTTGCAGTACGAATGCACCTATGAGTCTATTGCCTCCATTCCTCTTGAAAGCTGGAATTTCGCATTATGTGAGGATTTGCATGAGCACAAACATGAAGATTATGAAGATTGAGGACGCTCATTCTTATAAAATGTGCCTCATCCGACCACATAACGCATTCTGGAAATACGTCATCGGCTTCCGTTTTGTGTAGCAGCCACTGATAAAACATTCTCTGTCTAGGGAAATCAGCCGGTCGCAATTGTTCAACTATTTTGTTATGATAAGGGTTCGGCAAGTCTTCGCCTTGAGTATGCCAAACTGCCACCTAAGGAATATTGAGCATTCTGCTAACACGCCTCGTGCTAAGTGTTGGATCATCAGCGACTACATTTAAAATGGAGTTTTCAACATCCGGTTGTCGTCGTTGAGGATGTCCAAGATCTACAGACTTACTATTTGAAACCAACACACTTTCTGTTTCTCGCAATTGCGCAATGGCTCTCGCAATAACTCCAAAGTTTGGGTCGCGTCTTTTCAGGTATGATTCAACGTATCGCCGCACCGTAGCTTCGTAATTGCCTTCACAATAACCTACAGATAATATCATGTTGGTATATTCAGCGGATCTGTAGATGGCCATGGTTACAAAGAAACTGCCATGTCCATACACAGTGGATCCAGTGAAAGAAAACAAAAGGCGCGCGCTGTAGACGGCCAATTTACACACATCAAGATGGAAAACCTCAAGTCAATGTCGGTAGAGGCTGCCTGTGCTTTTAAAAGTGAAACTTTTTTTTTAAAGCAGGCTTGTCATTCGTCAAAGTCTCGTATTGGAGAAGAAACCGGTTGTGGAATACAACTTTTTAATTGTGTATGTATGTTTTAACTAGTCTTGTGCATTGGCTGTTCCCAGTTTTTAAGAAAATCATTTTTATAGATTTTCTTGCCATCAATTCCTTGCTTTGTCACTTTAAGATGAATTAGTTAACACTTCCTTCAGAACATTCTTTTATCTTAAATATATTTTGCAATTGTTTAGCAAATAATTCACTTTATGAAATTTCCGTCAGTAGACCTAATAAGAAATTAGATAAAGGAGAAAAAAATACTTAAGCTCTTTCACTAATTAAAATGCTTGAAAATTGTTTGCAAATATAATGGAAAAGTCACTTTCTTGCCACTATTTTTGTAATTTGAAATAAATGAAGAAAAATTATTTAAATTAAAATAAAATAAAATTAAAAAACAAAAAGCTTAAAATGAATATTAAAATATAAAAGACTCACTGTAATTAAAATATACACATGTTCCACTTATTGTTCTAATAGAGTTCACATTTACTTGAAAATTTGGCTTCATTTCATCTTTATTATTGTGAATTCCAATCTGTAACAAGTTTTAAGAAAAATCACTTAAAGTAAATGTTATTTAATTATCATAAAATGGTGGAACATTTATTTTCTTATATTGAAAGTCCTTGAATAATTGTGAATTTCGACTAAATTTTATTACTTGTAAGAAAGAAGTATGTTAAACAATTATTTTGATCTATCGTCAGATAACTATTTTAAATACAAGAAAAAAAAATTAACATATGTACCACTCCGAAGAGTATAACACTGAACAAATAAAAATAACACACAACATAATTATTAGATATAGAAAATTTTTAAGAAATAATTAAAAGTAACTGATGTTTTTTAAACAAAATTATTTACTTGAATTATAACAGATGCTACATTTTGAATGAAATTTAAATAAAAAAATCTTATACTAAAAGATCTAAAGGATAAAAGCATTTTGTTCAATTATTGGAAGTTCCAGTTCCAGCAAATGTCTTTCTTTTTCTTAAACTTCATAAGTAATGTGCTGCACTATCAAGGGTAAGAATAACAAAAGGCACTAATATATTTCCATTGTCAAGTTAAGACAATTTATCATCGACAATATTAACAATTAATATTACATTTGGAGATATATATTTCCAATAAAATTTTGTTCCGAAAAAAAAATTTAATGATTGAACGGTTTCACGATTTGAACCATTCGTTATTCCGCTCTGCATTTATAAGTTCTAAATCAGTTGTTGTACTAGCTGATATAATAAAGAAGGAAAATTCTGAGAATGGTATCAACGACTGCTGCCAATCTTACAAATTACACCACCTTTTTCATTGCCATCTATACCAATGTATGGTTTTAACATCATAAAAACTAAACTTTCTTGTGCATTTTCTCATTTATTGTAACCCTTTTACTTCATTAAATTTTGTAGTCTAAAGGCTTTATAGCTTTAGAGTCACTATAACATTATAGTTTGCTATAATGTTGCTGTCTGAATTTTTCTCCAAAATTTTAGATAATAGTTCAGGAGCGAAGGGGTTCTTGCGGGAAGGATGCTTGACTCTGCACTGCGGAGGCCACTACTGAGCACCAGGTCCACTTGTTGAGTCCGAGTACTGGTTCTTCTCCGTGAAGGCAGCTTGCCAAATCCGGGAACAATCAGCTTCTCTCGGGGACGGGTGCAATTTGCAAGTTGTAGCCCTTTTTCCACTCCGTGGATTGACGACAACCGCTCGACGACCCTCTTCTATAGTCTGATTTCACTGCTGGAGCTGCTTAGTTGGACTCCAGCCCAAGAACTCTACTCGAAGAAGACCCACTTACGGCTGGCTGCTGCCGACGAACTCCCCCTTACCTGACTCTGCTACCCTATTTATTGCCGTCTGGTGCCTCCTCCTGGCTTCTAGAGCAGAATTCTTTTACAACTTCTCATGTCATTCATTGTCATTTTCATTCGCCCGACTAGTTTTTCAGTTATTCCGAGTTTTTTAAGAGCATAGTATAAACATTTCCTATTTATGCAATCTTACGTAACTTTATAATCAATAAATAAGTGATATAGACCAATTTGTCTCAAGGTGAATGTGTGATCTGTAGTTGATTTCTCTGGGAGGAATCCACATTGATTTGCTCCCATTTGTTTTATTATTTTATATGCTCTCATTTTTATATCTCAAATTCGGAAGTGTTATGTCCGATAATTCCCACATTCCATTTCCATATTTCCAGCTTTTTATGTTTATCAATTCTGTCTTCTTTTGCCTATGGATTTTCTTTTCCGTCTTTCTTTTTTCTTATATTCTTCCCGTATTCTCTATATACAATTCTTTCGTAATGCCCTTCTATAGGCCTCATTCTTTTCTTCAGTTGCTACTTTCCATCAAACCATTATCAAATCGGGATCTTTTACGTTCACGATTGGTCCTTAATACTTCATTTGCTCCATTTTCAACTGTCACTTTAATCTTTTCTCATCTTTCCTCAATGCTGTCACAACTACTACCTCCTTCAAAGATCTCAGTTATTTTTTCCTGACATAGTTTCCTAACTTCATGTGACTCAAATGCAGCTGTATTAAATTTACCTAAATTAGTTCTAGATCTTTTTGGGGCATTGGATATCTTGCCCTTATAATGGTCTGAGTCTAAGTTGGAGCCTCTGAGTGTTCTCACATCGAGATGGTCAGATTTTTATACCTAGCACCAATTAAGATGTGGTCTATTTGATTCACAATGTCGGCATCTGGTGACTTCCATGTCCCGTTATAAATTCCTTTATGTGAAGAATAAAAATATAGATCCTATGATCATATTTCGGGAGGTGCAAACAAAATAATTCTCAAACCATTATTATCACTAATGGTATGTTTCTTTTGTAGACCAATTGTTGGTTTGAAAACAAGCTCTTTTCCCATCTGCACATTCAGGCCATTTATAATGATTTTAATATCATGGCCCTGACAGTTATCATATGCCCGTTCAAGTACATCATAGAATTGTTCCTTTTTCTCTTCTCAAATTCCGCAGTTGGGGCATGAGCATTAAATATACTATAATTAAAGAATGCTTCTTTTATACTGAAGATTGATAATCGTGGGCTTAAAGATAAAGATCCTATCACCAAATACTTAAGTTGATGGTGTACAATGAATCCTGTGCCTAGTTTACGTCTTTACAGCTATGGAATACATTGGCTTCTCTCTTCTCTAGGGCTCCATTTCCTGTCCATCGTATTTCTTGAAGGACTATAATACTAGACTTAAACTTCATTATTTGTTTGTTGAACATTTTTAACGCTCCTGGTCGCTATAAAGTCCGTACATTCCAAATTCCAATTTAGATATCTGACTTTTCTCCATTTTTTTCTTCATCCTTTTTCTTTTTCCATCAAACTGTTCATTATGCTTATACTTGCTGTAGTCATTTCATCAAACTTTTCTTTAAAGCTTCTTTTCTTTAAAGTTTCGTAATTTGATAAATTTTCGAATGATCAGTAGTTGGCCTCTCGATCAACCCTCTGCCCACAGGAAATTTTTAATCAGAGTTTTATTCTTTCCCTAGCCTTTGGAGAATCAACTCCATGTAGTACAAGGCAGAAACAGCTGGTTTTGGTCCGCCCCGGGCAGGGGCGGTCTGGCATAATTGGGGGTCCATCGGCTGGAAACGAATTTGGGGCCCTTTACCATATCTCTGGCGAAAATAACCAGTACATGATTTACCGGGGTGGAGGCAGAGACGACGCTAAGAGGGTGCGGGGCCCGAAGAGAATTTTGCGGGGCCCTTGACATACTTGACAACCAAAAACAAAACAGGGCAATCCTATCTTAACAACCAAAAAAAACCACAGCAATTCAACCAAAAGGGGGCCCCCATAATCATGGATTGACTGTAAAAATACAAACTTTCGAGGGTGAAAATACTAATTTTACTTTCACTCTTACATCTACCCAGTGCCCCATCGGGGGCGCCCCTGGGCTCGAGGCCGTCGGTGATCGCCGACCTACCGACCTGGCCAGACCGACCCTGGCCCCGGGTATTTTCCCGGTAATCACCATTTATGGTGAGCATTCTCCTATCCGCCACCTGAGAAGGTTGCCCAAGGGAGACTAACAACTTCACATGGGTTTTAATTGTAACATCTCAAATATTTACTAAAATGTATCTTATTGCAAATAAAAGTTGATTTTTGAAATATAAAAACCAGGACAAATATTAAATTTAACAAAAGAATAACCCACATAGATTAAACTAAAGAAAAAGAGAATCAATCAATGTGGTCCGCTTAGTTACACGTTAAGATGAGACTATTCAAGAAGAATGGGAAAAAAATGAAAAATGGAAGGGACGAGTATCAAATTCAGAACAAAAAATTATTTTTTTAAAAAAACAGAATTAAAAATGGAAATGGATTATTAGATTAAAAACAGAAAAATATAGTGTGAAAACTGTAACGCCTTTCTGTGGTTTAATAGACGCACATATAAGCGGGGGAAGAGGTGAGGTAAAGGTGAATTAACAGCAGTGAAGGGCTTAAAGGATGAACGAGGCACTGGGCCCAAATTTTATCGGTTAAGAAGTTAATAAATAGAAAATCAAAGGATTAAGAATACCGAGAATAGATGATAGTGTCGGGCAGGGGAACCAGAGAGGAAGGGGACTGTTTTGTCAACAATGTAGGGTGGAGAGAAGTGTCACCTAACTGTCTGGCAGGGACTGAGAGACTGTTGTGAAGGAGAAGTGAAGAAGCGGTGCACAAAGGAAGGACTCGAAATGGCCTGGGACAAAATCCATAGATCAATAGAACACTTAACACGGAGTCAGATGCAACACGTAAATCGGTAGGTAATTGAACCGCACAGTATCCATCTGAGATCATATGCAGTCTGTAGAGCTTTACTAGAGGCCTTAGAGAAAAGAGAAGCCGGTCAGTATCCAGTCCACACTTTTGCTCTGCCTAGTGCAGCTTCCGGCTGAGAGCAGATAAGATAGACAGAATCGTCAACTTCGGTTTCCCTTCTTTCAACTTCGGAGCACAACGACGAGGGAAGGGCACACCAGATATGATTCCAGCGCATTCGGGTGAGCTTCTGTTGCTCTGTTTGCAGCAACGCACTTTCACTTCACTGGAAGGTGAGGATTTGCAAAACGGTCTTTCTGACAACAATTTATAAGATCCTTTCCTGAAAACGAATAATCAAAGACTAGACCTTCCGAGCAGACCTCAGCTAGTTCTCTCCTGAGATAGGCCAAGCAAACTTCAGTACTCACAGAATCCATAGTTTCCTTTTAATGGGTGCAAGCATTCAGATAAAAGCAGATAGCTGACTGTCTGTCTTTTCCAGGTGCTCTCTTAACTCTCTCTGTTCTTTTCCTCGTATTCCCAAGTCGGCACTATCCCTCCCTGGAATGACTTCACTAAGCGCAGGAGGATGGGAGTAGATGAATGTAGATTGTGTCGACATGTCTACCAGCACATCTGGTGGCCCTATGTCCCCAGCCCCGAAACAAAGGGAATGGGCTATAAAAGAATGATTTAACCCGTTTCGTGCTTCACCCGAGCTATCTCGGGTTAGTGACATTTTCCGCTGTGTGCGACTACCGAGTATACATATATTTGAAAGGTGACAAATTTTTTCTATCAGATCGAGCGAATTGCTTTGGTTTTCTTGTAAAATAATAATCAGTTGTAGTTTGAGTTGTTTCAGCCTCTAAAAGGCGCTTCAAATTAGCTCTTTGAACATGAGCAGTATTTTAAAACAACAAATATCTGCTGGCTTTGAGTCTCTTGCCTCATAAAATGCCTCACAAAAAAAGCTAGATTTCGGTGAATTATAATTTATTTCTTTATATTGAAGAACTTTTATTCCAAGATGATTCGAAATTATTGCTTTTTTATTATCACTAAAAACTAAAACTTTGTTATCAATTTTTTTTGTTAACATTTTGTAAACATTGTTATTAATTTTCATCTTTGACTTATTTTCTTCAAAAACTTATAATCAAACCTGAGGTTAAACACTACACGTAATATTTTCGTATAATATAAAACTAAATCATTAATTATTTCGGAGTGCAAAACAATTGAAATTAATTAATGAAAGACTACTGAAACGTGAGGCTTAACTCGCTAAAACACTAACACTCAGAGCACCCCACCTCCACCGAAAACCCGGCAATTAACGGGTTAAAGAGGATTTGTGAAAATACAATAAAAGCAACTGGGAGACTAAAATGGGAAGATAAAGCGAGTACAATGAATGCGATATCATAAGGATAGATAGAGTATCCCAAAGCATCTGGAAGCCGCCTGTGGAAGGAAAGAAACAAATATTTAAACCATTGTTTCGGTAAATGAAGAAGGTAGAAAAATATTCTAAAAACTTTGAAGAATGAGTAAAATAAAGGGTAGGAAATGAATACAGATGTAGCGAGCCCTGCAAGCGGAGGTGTTGAGCAGTGGAATGGCAAGTGGAGTATAAAAAGGAGTGACATCTGATCGCGACACAAGGGAAAGAGGGGAATGGATGCCGACGGTGATGAGACTAGAGAGGGTAGCCCCATAGCCTATGAATAGGGTGAATGGAGGAAGGCGGGGGCATGATCAGAAAGTTAACAAAGTTCGAGGCTTGCAAATAACCTATAAGAAGGATTACGAATTTTTTATGGTTCCTAGGAGATTGAATTTCCCAATTAATCATATATTCCAAGTTTTAACGTAGGAACTTATGTCACAACTCATACCTGGTCAGAAAAGGCTGAGTCCCATTTTTCTGGCGGCCTTTCTCATTCCCAAGAGACCTCCGAACTTCTTATCATCATGCCATACCGGCATGATAATTTTGTCCTACTTCATGCTCTTCCCCGATTTGCTCATCCTTCATTTCCGATCGAAGTGTATTAATAGTCATTTGGTAGGAGTCATCGGGCAGTTGAGGCTCTTTTATTGATGGGGCTGAATATCTTCACATTTCTGCACGTCATACACATCCGGAGCGGGCATTTCGACTATTGCAGGTCATTCAACTTCACGCCAAAAGAAATTGCTGGAGAATTTTCC
>JAFIDM010035716.1:3868-22047 GCA_023159025.1 Thereuonema tuberculata | reverse complement strand
AAAAACGAGAAAATGCGAAGAATCCAGTTTTTAGTCGTTCCGTGAAACCAGGGTATTAGTATAACCATTAACCTTCCCAAATCTACATGAACAGAAATAGCATTAATCGAAAAGTACATTCTGTTCTCTATTTAACATCATGCCATGAATATTACTGGACTGTAGTAAAAAAAAAATCACTTAATCGAGTGAATTGACGTCCATTGTTTAAATCAATAGAAGTGGCGCTTGTATCACAATATATTATAGAATTATACTTATTCTTCATGTTAAACAAAAGGAAAATAAATATAAATAAAGACATTAGACTTTTATTTTAACAAATTCATACTTTATTTTAGGGTATATTAGATAACAGAAATTAATCGATTTGAAATAATTCTGGGATTCTTAAAAAATAAGTAATTTTCTTCAATTGTTTTCCTAAACTGCAATGATCACAAGGCAACTTTAGCATGGGCGGATTTACGGGGGTGCTAGGGGGCGCGCCGCACCCCCAGATTTTTGGGATGATAATTTTTTTTACAGATAAATAAAAATGTTTTCTATTATAATAATTTTATTAATTATTAATTTAGGCCTAAAAACGGAACATTTAAATTGGGTTTTGGTGTTTGAATTTCGTATACAAATACCTCATACCTTCCGGTGAGCTCGCACCCCCAGATATCAAGACCTAAATCCGCCCATGAACTTTAGTACTTCTTTTATTTAAACAATATTCTGTTTCTTATCAAATTATGCCTTCCACTCAACGAGATAATTTTTGTTAACTTATTCTCCAAACAATAGTTTTCTACATGAAATCCATCTAGGGTAAAGAAATCCAAGTTATAACTCAAGTAAAAGAAAAACAAACAACATAAAAAAATAACAGGATGAAGAAATTACTGCTAGCTCCAGGAATCGAAGCCCTTCTACGAGGATCAGCTGTTCAGCTTGCCCTGAATTATAACAATAATTACTTAACTATCTCTGTAAAAAGCTTCATGAAATACGCTTTAACAAAATCTATGTAAGGCTTCTAGACCATTCCGGCATAGCCTTGTAGTTTTGACGCCAGTCTGCCGTGAGGCAGAAATTTCGGAATCTGGGTTCGAATCCCGGTGCGGGGTTTGGATGTGTCATCTTTCTTCTTCAGTGTTTCGTCCGTTTTCGCGGGTGTTAAAAGATAGTTCGGCTCCCTGAGTGCATTCTGAGTTATGCTAAAGAACTAGCATCGCTGACAGCTAAACAATCGTCCCGATCACCTGGCTAATGAAGGCCATACAATAAATAAATTCAACAAAATAATGAATTCAGTACACCATCACTAATCCGGCATCATTGGAACCGGTAGGGTGCCGGATTAGGGATTTTTGCCGGATCAGAGAAGGTTAGGTTAGAATACATCTTTAGCCCACCAATTAATCACCTCATCCTACCTTTAAAATACTCCGTAAATCAGTACAAGTTAGTTAAAAAAGAAAAAAGAAACATTAAATGAAAATCAAGTGAAATTTTAATGAAACACAGGTAAAATCATTGGTATAGATAATTCTGTTGACTTGCACAAGAAAGTTCATCACTGCCGCTGAACTGAAATTTGCAACTTCGCTTATTTACATGTCTTAATGTCAACAGTCACGCCAATAATGTAACAATATTAATGCAGCAAATAGCGCCACCAAACAGTAGCGGCAGGTTGGTGCGTCGACACGGGAAATTTGAAATTATGCTAGCCTAAATTAGTGCCGGATTATTGATGGAATTCTTTATAATCTATTAATTTTTAAATAAAGGAATTGCCTGTTGTCATTAAATTATAAGATAGGATATGAACATATAATTAATTGATGATCGAATTTCCATGAATAAATGGAACTTCGCATGAATAAATGTTTAAAAATTCAATGTTTCCATAACAATATTTTTCGATTTTTATTTAAAATTCCATTGATATTTCCTTTGTAACTTTTTTTGAGAAAACGATATTCTCATTGTCTAACAATTATCACATTATCACAACAATGATTGAAGCTCGTTCTTCAAGTGCTGAGTTTCTAGTCAAAAGTAGCTTTATTTTCATTATATCATTATTTGCTGTTTATAATTTTCTTCCGTTGAATTCTGTCAGTCTTGTATGTTTTTGATTTTGTTTTTGTGAAATGTTTAATATGTTTCTTCAAAGTTTGTACACACATTTAAAGAATATAAGGTAAGTAAAGTAAAATCTGTTACATTAGAATTTATAAATAAAGAAGGGAAAATTAAATGTTAAATGTAACAACCTCATTCTTTGTCAGTCCTTGTTTAAGCCTAAAGAAATTTTCATTTTTATTACAAAGATTTTGAGATGATGTTGTTGTTATTTTTCAATGTTGTCCAATTTTCTACACTATGTAATTATCCCAAGAAAAATTTATTGCAAATTTTCACCATATTTCGATTATAAGATTTCCAAGTTTTTCTTATGGAAGATAAATAGTTTTATATTTTCAAATAAAGCTAATATAAAAATGAAAGGGTAAATGATCAAGAATACTGAAAACATATTTACGAAGAAAAAATATTTTTATTTTGTTTGCATATTTCTGCATCTTCATTAAAATAAACAAAACGCTAATAGAAACAAACAAGAACATTAATGCCATGGACATTTGCTGAAATGAACAACCAGTTCTAGGTAGATTGAAGTCACAATGTTTATGATACATTCAATGATTCTATCGGAATAAAACCTCTAATAAAAAATCTGTGATATTTGCATCTTGTGTCCATCGTTGGATCATTTGTCTACAGCGGGGTATCACATCTGTTTTAAGAACCACAAACTAAGATGAAGCACTTTAAAACTTAAATAAAAAGCATTTTTATGCTGATGCATGGATTTTATAAATTTAGTAGTTACTTTTATTTTAATTCTATTGGTAATTGATTACCATCGAAAAATAGAAAGTTTGGGTACATATTCCGTAGAGCTTTGAGATGCCAAATTATCAGATTGTTGCAGATGAAAAGTCAGAAAATGGATGGACACTTAAAACACCTGCAACTCAATGCGAAATGAAGCTTATTAATCAAAATATTCACCGCCAGCAGCAATATAGTTTTGCTAAGGAGAAGTTTCTGTATATCGTCTGAAAAAAAAAAGTTCGAGCTACAGGACGCTACAAATTCTTGGGATGCGTTTTCATCTGATGTTTGAATCGGAACGTTATACCCGTTAGAAAAGTGTCCAGGTGCTTGAAGAAGTAATATTTTTCCGTAGAAAATAGATCTGCTAAATAAGAAAATGAGGTAATGTTACATAACCTAATTAGTGTTACGTTTTGATCTCTTGGGTGCAACAAGGAGTCTTCTGTTGTCATGCAGAACAATGCGGGCATAGCATTACCTAATGCCAACAGTTTCGTCGACAAGTTTCCGTATATAATGTCAAATTCGTGACAATACGTATCCGCTGTTATTATTTTACCAAGGCGGCAAGAAGAACGCCAAATTAAGAAATTCACACGAGATGAGAACCCCAAAACAATGACTATTCTCTTTTTGGAATAGAGTACTGGCTTCCGGACGTGCTTCTCATTATGGTCGAGCCATTGCGCCAAACTTCGCCGGTTGTATCATATAGTATCCATTTCTTATATGTGCTAAGATGTGCTTCAAAATGAGATTCGTTTGGTTGCGGAGAAGCAGAGAAGAGCAGACATCCATTCGCTATGTTTTCTGTCAACTAATATTTGACCGATTCATCTATCTTCTTTACTTTGCTTTCGATCAAGTCTTTCAGGATGGTATCATCGAATGCTCCATATTGTCTATAGCGGAGTTACATTTGAGAGGCTCACATGGCTGGACCGGAATTTCGCAAAACAATGTCTTGCGTTCATTTGCTGTGCTTCCCTAAATGCTGTATTGATATTGCAAACTGACTCTACTGCACGGTATCCTAGTTTAAACTCAAGATTGGAAAATGATACGGAATTGATTCGATCAATCGTCGACTTTCATGGATCGCACTCCACTTGGAATTGAAGCCTCAAATCATATGATCACTGCCTTACATGCAGCAGGTTTGCCGCTTAAATTTGCAATTTTCACAAGCGTTATCTGGCGACGTTTTAGTCCCTGAAAAGCTCGAGGTAAGTATAAAACTTTGCAAAACCTACATGTCATCTTCAACAGTCTGATATAAATTTCCTTTTCATTATAAAATCATTTGCTTCCAAAGTGTTTAGCTTCCAAATCATTTGCTTCCTGGTTTATTGAAACTGATAGTGGAAAGCTTTGAAAAAAAATGTCCCGTTCAATCCATTTGCAATAATTAAATTGTATCTAAAATCTTTCAAAAATTGCTATCAATGTTAAAAAAGTATATTGTAGCTAATTAGTAATAAAACGTCTCGAAAGCCCATCCCATCCCCTTAATCTTTTGGCTAGATTATCTCCTTCTTGATGTGAATTTTGCGTAGATATTACTTACTCATTTTGAAGATTCGTCTGAATTACATTCTACACTTGTGACCCTAAAATGAACTTTCACCTTTGACTTTAGAAAAGCTGCGTAATTTCTTGCGAGTTGCTTCCTAGCATCTTCCTAGCATCCAAGACAGTAGCCAATATATTATCATTGATATGCCTATTTGAAATGATCAGTCACAATGACGTTTCTGAAAATACTTAACTATTTTCCAATTTACCTTCCTGCACAAACCGCTATTCGTTTTTACTAATGTTTCCAGAAAGGATAAATCAACTACAACAAAGGTTATTCTTCAATCTTTTATTAGTGTTATTATATTCTAGAAAAATGCAATTACTTTTGGCGGCAACACACACTTGGCAAAAGAAATACTTCTAGATACTAGCTAATATAAATTAATGATATTTCCAAATGACAACTGCTAGAAATATTACTTTACAAGTGCTTTCTCATCAATTAATTCTATTTCTTGCTATTTCGTTTAACTGTATTACACTGTAACAGATTAAGTGTCAAGAGAAAGGAAATTGGATATCTTTTCTCCAAGGAATTACTTGTATATAGTATCACGATAATATCAAAGAAATGAAAGAAATAATATTTCTTAAATAAATGATATAACACATTTTTCTCTATACCCTATTATAGTTAAAGATATGTTTTTGATATGTACTGTGTAGACGTTTTTCCTTCTTTAAAAAATAAAAGTACTGAATGTAAATCTTAGATTAATTAGAAATTCGTAATTTTAAAATACAATCCTAAAGATGTTCAAGACAAATGAATTTCAGATTTACAACATCTCTAATCTCCATTCAAATTCTCTTTCAATATTGCTTATTATTAATTCTACCATTGTAATGAAGAAATCATTATCTTCATTAAGAGAGAGAAAAGAAAGGCTGTAAATATCCATCTTCAATGGAATCGTATTTTTATAGTTGATTTAGGCCGTTATTGAAATGTTAGGTCCCAGTTCAATAATCTCAAGCTCGTCTAAACATATGCAAATATGCCTCAACAGTCTTTCTGAAAGTTGACTTTAAACTAGTATCGTAGTAATATACAGAAAAACAAACTAAAACTAAAACTACATTATAAAATTTAAGTAAAGAGCATATTTTTATAATAGAAATTTGACCTTAGCAAATTATAAAATGATAATTGAATTGTACTGCAATAATTTCTTCATACCTACAGTTCAGTTCATGGAAGAAGAGCATTTGATGACGTAATTTCCATATAGATTGATGTTTCCAGGACGTAACAGCGCCATCTACTGCTGAAATCCGTAACTGAATCGTATAAACATTACGAAAGCATTCTTGTTTTGTATATTTTCTACAGTTACGAATACATAAAAATAGTTAAAATTCAAATAATTAAAAACGTTCCACACTATTCCCCTTGCTTGGCGATGCAAAATTTGTCCTTTCTTGGTCACGCTTATGCGATCACAAAACGACGCCATCTTCGACTGACTGCTCGGAGTTCAAGTTGATGACGTCATGACTGGTGACGTTTGTTCCAGACAAAATCGATCGCTACGTAATGATCATATATGGTAAACCCTTCTTTTTTGAAAACGGCTATAGTATTTAACGGCTAAATAAATATTTAGATGAGTTGTGTTTATGTGGTAAATGTGGGTGGCAGGGAAGCCAAGCACTGCGACCGGAGGTCTATAACTAACCCACAGAAGTAACGACCGATGGAGAGAAACACTTAGAAAGTATGGTGGAAGAAGTGCAGGGGAAACGGTAGAACCCCGAGAAAACCTTCCAGTGCGGATCGTCTACCATCACGAAACCCACATGAGAACTAAGTCCCAGCATTCCGAGATGAGAGGCCATAGCAACAACGCCAACCACGAGGCCTTCAGTGGCATATCTGTAAAAACAAAATATCATTCTTCTCACTTATACAGCATATCAAAGAAAAAGAAATACCAAGGTTATTGCTTTCTTTATTTTACTTCTACTTTTAAATAGATTCTACCATCATTTTTTTTTCCTCAGTGGACAACAGATATAATAATTGTCATTATTTTTTTATTTTATCAACCAGTCGGAAAATTTAAATATTCTATTAACTGAAATGCTATGAGAAACATTAATGTATTTCAAAATAATATCTTGTATTTTTAAGTTTTATCTAAAAATTTACAGTTTGAGTTCGTGGAAAATGCTGTTTATCATACTACAATTATACAGCTGAAGAGTTTGTGTGTTTGAACGCGCTTATCTCAGGAACTACCAGTCCGATTTGAAAAATTCTTTTTTGCGTTAGATAGCCCGTTTATTGAGGAAGGTTATAGTCTATATAACCTCACGCTATGACCAATAGGAGCGGAGCAGTAAACATAAACGTCAACCAACGGGTTGCGGCGGCGACGATGGGGCGGCTTGGCTGCATGACGAGAACCGAACCTTACCGAGGGCCGAATTTCATGCGGGTGAAACCGCGGGGCACAGCTCGTACTCGATAAAAATAATTAATAGTATGACTCTTGATCGATTTTAAAGCAATAACTATTGTTAATACATTTGTAAAATATATTAGAATTAATATTTTTAGTAGAACATTATAATTTTGGATTGCATTTTAATATATTATTACAATATTTTATAACATATATATTACTATTTTTTAGGTGTTAGTGTAAAGAGACCATTTCTAAATCGCCGATCATTAGATTAGTAGGATCTTTCGAAATGGAAGACACACACTACAAAAGAACTCTTCGTTGTTTAAATGATAAAGGAAAACTCTTTTTAAACAAAAATGAAGACAATAGGCTAAAGCTCTTTGAGAGGTATAAAATGCAATATAAGAACCGATTTCCAGCTCTATTTGAAAAAACAATGCAGAACTCAAAAGGAAAGGCATCTGGAGTTTGTAAAAAAGATAGCAGGTGGATATGGAAACATGTAGCTATTGTTAAGAAACAAATTTTTAAAGAGTTCCGAAATACTAAAGGAATGGAAAAGAGAATATGGATTTCTATGAAACAGAAGATTCCAGAAATTCGAAACAGGGAAAGAACAAAACTAAAAATATGTACAATTGAAAGTCAGTTTTATGAAGTGAGCGGAATAAGTCTGAAAGAAAACGCTAGTATTTGCAAATTACTTTATAGGAATAATACTTTCAACAGAAACACAGAAAATAATCTTCTGAATGCGTCTGGAAAGTATATCAGAATATTGAAGTACTTTCTCACTAAAAGTATTGACGTAGAAATCTTGAAAAAGGATCATCCCTGGAGCAGTAACCAAATAGGGAACACGAAAGAATCGTGTAGAAACGAAGAACTTGGTTGTTGCAAATTTGCTGGAATCTATTTCAACTATGAGGAAGTCATTTTTAAGACGACAAGTGAAGTCAACTCTTTTGCAGATAAACACGTAGAAAAATCACACTTTGAAAATAACAAAGAAATTTGTGAAACTCAGTTGCAGAAAAAGAAAAAGCGGAAGATGAAGTTGAAAAAGGGGGTAAAACAAAAGAAATTCATTCCAAATCCTGAGTTAGAGTTAGCATTAAAAATGAGAAGAAACTTTCAAGTAGAGAAAAGGTGCGAAAGAGAAAAACTTGTCTCCGCTATTAAACTCTACTGGAAAACCAGGAGACTCCAAGAAAATTTGAAATCTTTAAAAATTAAAATGAAGCTGCGAAATGAATTACAAGACGCTTGGAAGCTAAAAAAAAATATTGAAGCTGAAAAGCGTTCAAAAAGAATGAGAATTGTGGAAGCTGTTAAGAAATTTTGGGATCTTCGAAGGACATCGTACTTAAGACAGTTAAAGATTGATTGCTACAAGGCTCTGAAAGTGAGACGGAAAAAGAAAAGACAGATGATATTTCTTAGACATTACTTAGAGGGACAGAAGAAAGATCAACAACAAGGAAAAACTGAACTAAAAAGAAGTAGGGAAATGTATAATGGGAGAGCAAAAAGTGAATTAAAGATGGAAGTTGATGCTTCAGAAGAGATCGCTTCTAGCTTTAATTACACTGAAAAGATGAGTAACTTAAGCTGCTTAATGCAAAAGAATGATGAGAAAATGAAGTCTGAACAAGCAGAAAAAACTACCAAGAGAAAATTAATTGTAAAATCTGTAGAGAAATTCTGGAAACTTAGAAATGAAATTCAGAAGTCATCAGGGTTTTACAGAAATAATAATACGAATATAATTGAAATAGGTTTGTACTTCAACAGTTTAAAGGAAAATAACATTAATACCCAGTCTGTAATAGAACTACATTTAAGCTGTAGCTCAGTATCACTTGAAAAGCAAATGACATTACAGGTATTCCACAAAAATCAGCAAACAATGAAGGAAATTGCTGCAAAGCAAACATATGTAACAAACGGTTCATCTCCGAGCCAAGCAATTTGTCCTTGTGAAAATGTTATAAAAAGGGGCTTAGATCCAAGATTACTTAGAAACGAAGATAAGGAAAAAAGAGCGGGTTCTGAGAAGAAAAGAAAGGCAGCAGATGCTTTCAGTGAAACATTTAAAGAAAGTGAACCTATTGCAAGAAAACTTCGAAAGCTATCACATTACAAGAAGAAGCAAATCGTTCAAGCAGATCTTCAATATCGAATGCAAAGAAGACAAGTAATAAGGTCGAAAGCAAGACAACAAAGATTAAGCAGTGAATCATCTCAATAATAATAGTTAATAGAAATACACTAAATAACAGATATAAAATAAATATCAAAGAAACAGAAGAAAGGTAAATGATATAAGTAAACAAAAACTGATTTGCAATTTCAAGAAAATTTTGGGGTTGTTAATATTCAAAAAATTAGTGAATTTCAATGTGTTAATGCAAGTCAATGTTGAGAAAATGAAGTTTCAACAATCAGAAAAATCTTTGCTAATGAAAGTTTATTTCATAAGAAAATTTTTTAAAGTCAGTGACTATTTTTAATGAGTATTGATTCAGTAATACAAATAATTAGCGATCTTTATGGTTACAGGAAAAAAGTTTACATTCAATAAATTAGATTTTATAAACGATGTATAAAATGTATAAACGTATAAACGATGTATAAAATGTATAAACGTATAAACGATGTATAAATGTATAGCTTACTTTACATCCTTCATTCGAGAAAAACAGAAACTCTGAAAATTCCGAAACTCCAATAGGTAAATAAATGTACTAAACATTTATTTAAAATAACTCAGTTGCTTTAATATTAAGAATCTTATTCAAAAGTTAAATACATAAAAAATTTAAATAAATTACATTTTTTGAAAAAGCTTGATTAAAAAAGTTACCAAATTATTTTCCTTCTAGTGTTCTTAAAAAAAAAATGCTTTCATTGAGTTTATAGTGAAATTCGAATCTTAAAACTCAGAGGACAACAATATGAGTAATTTGTGTTCGATATTTTTTTTAACGAAAAAAATCTCCTGTAGTCCTAATATACATATTTTTAATTTGACATGTACTCTTAAGTACCCACAAATAGAAAACAGCATATCTTAAAACAGTTCATTTGCTTTGAATAATGTAAATATAATAAGAATTAAAATTAAAATGGTGGTATTCGAGTAACTTCAATATTATTTATTTTCAATATTATTTAAATAACATAATTTGTTTGTGGTATTTAACTTCAATTTTCGCCCACAAAATGTTGAAAATATAGATTCTACTAATAAAAGAAAATTATAGTGTATTATTCATGATGATGTAATTTAAATTTTATTTATTTTATGTAAAAGAATTCAGTTTATTGAACAATAATTAAATTTTCCTTGAATATTTTGTGAATTTCAAAAAAAATAGGAAATAATAAAAGGATGTTGTATTTAGTTTTTGTGATGTACATTTTTAATTGATAAGAAAAAAATGAAAGTGTGTAAAAATTTTGCAAATAAAAAGAAGTTTTAAAAATGTGATATTTTTTATTTTGTGATTTTTTAAAATTTGCAAAGTGAGAAATTAGTTTGATCCTGAAAATTATAAAAAAAAGATTCAAATGTTGTTCAGAAATAGAAATCATATAAAAGTTTATATGCATAATGTTTACTTACATTGCAAATGTTGCATATATTTAATTGATTTTTTAATAGTTTGGTTTTGAAGGAGGAGTGAGACATGATACTAAATAGGGTTTTTTTTGGTGGGGGTTTCCCCACTCCGGGATGAGATATTTTCTCGATATTTCGGTCCGGTGCCTCGGATCTTCTTCGGGAAATGTATTTTTTAATTTCGGTGTTTTGGAGTATCAATGCTGCTATTGTTGCCCCAACGATCTCTGCACAACTGTAAATCTTCACGCTTGAAGAGCCCCCTTACTCTAAGGGAAACAGATGGTAATAAAAGAAGACTAACTTTGGAGAGTATGCATGCTGACGTAAAAGAACGTTTGCATATTGTGCGACCACAAATGACAGAGAGCAGATGAGCTGTCGTATTGTAGAATCCAAGAATTATTTTGAGATTTGAATCTGACGTCTTATGGCTTCACGTACACCTCTCAGAACGGAAACTTAGTGCCATTGATAGAGAGAGGGATATCTTCAGAGGGGGATTTAGATTTGGAGATTCTATAAGCTATTTAGAGACCTTTATTTAGACCCCTTCTTAAAAAGTTACCAGAAAGTAACGAAAAGGTACCAAAAGCATTGTGTAGCCACAAAAAAGTAAATTGAAAACTCATTTAAAGCATATATGTTTATATATTGATATAATATCAAGGTAATTAAAGTATTTTCAGATGAATGCATTTAATACATGTTTATCATTGATATATATCATAGATTATGAAGATAGGCTACCTTGGAAACAATATTTAAATATATTTTTTATTAAAAAACATTATATATAAATTAATACGTTATATATATTATATTAATATAAATGAATTAATGTATGATAAAATAAGTAAAAAATGGAAACTTGTGACAATAGAAAACAAAATGGCTTTAACTCATTAGTTGTTATTCAAATACTTCCTTATTATATTGCCACCTCGTGATGATAACACACACTAAAACCATAAACATAAGATTGTACATTTAAGATTATTTATTTTGATAAACTATTGCCTTGTTGAATGGAAAAAAAATCCTTGAAATAGATGGCATATTTATAGAATTAAAGCATATAATTTTATTTATTGATGATATTTAAGAAATAAAGGGAAAATTGGCTTGAGAAGTTTGTGTTTTTAACATAGGTTTCTATGGGCAGAAATTACGGAGACGAGTGGTACACTTTATGCATCCACGTATTGAATGAAATGAGAATTCACTTGGTAAAATGCCAACATCCTCTTCATTATAACATTGATCTAATTTTACATGAAAAAAGATTCCGTTGTTTGTTACTCATCCGCTAGGTTTAAAGTGAACACGAAATATTAGTTGGAGTTCCCTTCACTTGCTGCGCAGCAGCGACTGCCGCCATCGGGCGACGACCTTGACTGCGACTCTTAGGTCTCCTCTTGTATTTTCAATTCAAACGATTCCGTTGATTGCTGCGCTAACCTGCTGCATAGTCTTTGAGAAGGGAGCAATCAAAACAGTTGCTGCAGCAGCAGATGGTCAGAAGAAAAAGATTTATGGTTGAAAACAAATGCATTTAAAATGTTTCACAAAGTAAAAAATTACGTTCAATTGATGAATAGTAAGTTTTTTTAGTAATATACATATTTATTGTTTTTATTTCAACCGATTACATTAAATAAAAATAATATTTTATTGTAAATAATAAGTTTAACGAGCACCATAAAAATTTTGTTAAAAAATAAAAATCTGAAAGTGCACATAAATAAACAAAGGTGAATGAAATACTCATTTTTTTATTAGTATTTTATTATGTATTTATTCCCTTCAAATTCGAAAATAAGTTTCCTGATCAAAAAAATCATTTATAATCAAGATAAAAAAGAAAATCGTGAATATCACAACAAAATTTGTATATTTATATAACAAATTATTTAATATGAATATTATCTGTAAAATCTTATTATATCTTCTACAGAACCTACAGACAGATTCTATAAATAAAGGATATCTTAGGACTGAACTTGAAATTTTTTTAAAATAAAAAATAAAAAAAAAAATCTAAATGCATCACTAAGCACTAGGAAAATTAAAAAACAAACTTCAGTAGGATTTATCGTCGGAATCAATGTGGAGCCTGCAAAACTAAAAGAAACAATAAAAAACTCGCCAAAAGGATGTTCTCAAAATGAAAGATGACCGGCGGAAGTTTGAACTGCCCAGCCCTTCCGGTAGCTGATCAATTATGTTTTCCTGTCACAATGGACGCCCGTCGTCTGTTTTCACTGAGAAAGACATGTTGATAACGCCAAATTAAAACTTCGCTCGACTATTTACCGTTATTTCAATACCAGTTGCTAACAATAAGTATTTATATAAATAAATAAATATATATTTTATTTATAAATACAATGCTCTTTTGCAAAGTAACAAGCCTTTACCGTAATGGCGACGTCCAGTGATAAACTCATACGGAAGTGCCTGACCAGAGTAATCGATGATACATGCGCAGATCTCACAAAAACAGGGCGGCCATCATTCATTGGGAGCACAAAACTGGCGAGAAAATTCATGTTCACGCGTTCTGCGGCAGCTATCATTTTTTTTTAGAGCATAAGAAATCAGATTGTTCTTGTAAATATTAATAAATATCAATGAATGAGACCAAGTTAGATACTTATTTCTATAATGGATATGTTTACACAATTATTGAAGGTTATTTTTATTAATCTGTATTTGTTGTAAGATGTTCATGTTTCCCTTTGAAGTGAGCATTTTGCAAGGGAGGAAATATCACGCGGAAAAGAAAGGCAGCGGTTGAACAGATTCCTATTTACTGCAAACCAACCCTCCCCCCTCCGTAGTTTGCACTCATCTGCTGCCCAGCAAGTCAAGCGAGCTGTGACAATGCGCATATTTTAAACTATGATTCGCTCAGAAACTCAAACATTTTTTATAATGAAAGAAGTTTAAAAGTGTGCAAAATTGACAACAGATGTTAAAATAGAATCACAACACACTTAAAATATGGAGAAAAATACTTTAAAATCAAATTAAAAACTGTAAACATGTTTTGGCAATAATGACAATGACCTTCTTCGGATGAGGCAGTGGATACTAAGTGTTCACCGCATTATAAGGGAATCGTCAATACCAAGGGACCAATCAAAAATGATTTCCGAAATTCGTCATCTCATTGGCGGGATTAGTCCAATAGGAAAGGTTGAATAAGAGTTCTTGGAGGAGAAAAAAACAAATCTCCCTCTTTATACTGTAAGCACAGTCATGTATGGTCTCAATAGATAACTTACAAATTAGAGTTAAAAGATCCAATAAGATTCAATTAATTTCCGTAAGTGTGTATCTTTACATTGCTCTAATAATGGTTTCATCAAATCCTAGGATATGTCCATATTTTATTTCATGCTTAGCAGTGTTATATTGTTTATTATGTTTTTCTACGGATTTTTTGTGCTCTTTTAGTCTCACAAAGAATGGTCTAAGGGCTTCTTCTTTGTACAAGGGATAGAGTAAATGCAACTGTTCTTAGTCGTTAATGCAATGCGAATCAGATGTCTAACATTATTAATGGGTTGCATTAGCGTGTTTCTAGTTTTCCTGACAACACCATGTCAAAATTGGCCAAACGTTTTTGAAATTGCGGAATTATCCCGAAATGAAAATATTGTTAACGTAAAGGTTGAATTCTATTTCGTTTAAAGCTATTAGATTGTATATACTAATAACCGTTGCTCATAGTAACCGTTGCTCACAGCAATATCAGTGATCAAATTTTAACTGTCATGACAATGGCATTTTTCTTATAAACGGTGGGAATCTGTGTTAGCATGTATCATAACCCAAGGATTATAGGCTTTACGGATGCGGTGGTATTAATGTCATTCGCAGATCGTTTCATCAAAACATCCACCGTTGAAAAAACATATCTGATGAGTGACCAAAAAAAAATGATTATCAAAAAAGAAAAAAAAAAGAAAACTTCGAATAGCAACAGTCATAATGTAAAGAAAGAAAGTAAGAGAAACGTAAATAATATTAGTTTACTCATCAATCAAAGGCCAGCAATGTCAGAAGAAATTCATCTACGTATTTCCAAACGAAAATATTTCGTTGAATGAATAAGGAAAAAAACTATTGAATAGCCTTATTACGTTTGCTTTTAATTATTAGTTTCCTGTTAAGATATTTATAATTATTGATTAATGACTTAGCACATGAAAAAGAAGGAAAAAATGAAAAATATTATTTTACTCATCAAACTAAGCACATGAATTACAGAAGGAACCGAGCTTATCTACGTATTTCCGCACTACAATGTTTTGTTGAGTGAAAAAGGAAAAACTATTAATCAATATGATTGCATTTCCTTTTAATTATTAGTTTCCTGTTAACTTATGAACGAAGAGGAAAAAAGAAAATTTGAAGAACATTTTCAAAAGAAAGCCTCTAATTTAGAATCTGCACCTGAAAATAGTAATGAATACTGGACTCATCTAAAAAGCTGTATACAGGAAACAGCAGAAGAAACAATAGGATACAGAGAAGGTAAGAGTAATAAGAAACCTTGGATCACAGGGAAAATGTTGGAGAAGATGGAGGAAAGGAGAAAATGGAAAAACATCAACACAGAAGAAGGTAAAAGAAATTACAAGAAACTAAACAACGAACTAAGAAGAGTAACTGATAAGGCGATGGAAGACTGGATGAAACAGAAATGTGAAGAAGTAGAGGATCTAGAGAGGAAAGGAAGATATGATTTAATGTACCGCGAAGTAAAATGTTTGGATTTCACAAATAAGAATAAGAAGTCCATGTGGTTGATAGAAGACGAAATCGGCAATGAAATAACCGACAAACAAGGAATTTTGAACAGATGGAAGAAGTATGTAGAAGAATTATATGAGACAGGGAATCGTCCAGATTACTTAGCTATAGAAGATGAAACAGCTGTATCAGAAGACGAAAAAGGATGTTGTATTCTAAGGAAAGAAGTTGAGCTAGCGATTAGGGAAATGAAGAATGGGAAAGCAACAGGAGTTGATGGAATACACATTGAGTTAGTTAAATGCTTGGGTGAAGACAAGAAGCAAATACTATCATTATGCAATGAAATATATGAGAAAGGTGAATGGCCTGATGATTTCACGGAAACAGTATTGCTGCCAATACCGAAGAAAAATAATGCAAAGAAGTGCAATGAGTTCAGGACTATCAGCCTTATATCGCACTCAGCGAAGATTCTTCTGCGAATACTGAACAGACGTTTATATTCTAAGGTGGAAGGAGAGTTGGAAGAAGAGCAATTTGGTTTTAGGAAAGGAAAAGGTACGAGAGATGCAATTGGACTGCTGCGAACAATCGGCGAAAGATATCTAGAAAAAAATAAACACGTATATGCAGTATTTGTGGACCTGGAAAAGGCTTTTGACAGAGTGGATTGGAATAAACTTATGGAAATCTTGAAGAAAAATGGTGTGGATTGGAAAGAGAGAAGGCTAATAACTAATCTTTATATGAAACAATGAGTCAAAGTCAGGATAGGAGAAAAATTGTCAGAGGGAAGTGGAATAGGGAGAGGGGTGCGACAAGGATGCCCTCTATCACCTACGCTGTTCAACATCTACTTAGAGGAGTTAGTGAAGAATTGTTTTCAGAACATGGGAGGGGTGATAGTAATAGTGATAGTTAATAGTGATAGTTAGTGATAGTGAACATGGGAGGAAGAAGAATAAAGTGCGTAAGATTTGCTGATGATATGGCATTGTTAGCAGAAGAGGAGATGATACTAAGGGATATGCTACTGCAGCTGAATGACAGCTGTGAACAATATGGAATGAAGATAAATGTAAACAAGACAAAGACTATGGTTATCGGAAGAAAGACAAAGAAGATAAACATAAGTATTCGGAATGAGACATTGGAACAAGTGAACAACTTTAAATACTTTGGGTGTACTATAAGTGGTGATATGAACTGCTGCCAAGAAGTCAAGAGGAGGATAGCAATAGCAAAGGAGGCTTTTAATAGGAAAAGGAGCATCTTCTGCGGACCACTGGAAAAAGAACTAAGGAAGAGACTAGTGAAGTGCTTTGTGTGGAGTGTGGCATTGTATGGGGCAGAAACATGGACATTACGACGCAGTGAAGAGAAACGACTAGAAGCATTTGAAATGTGGATATGGAGAAGAATGGAGCGTGTGAAATGGACAGACAAAATAAGAAATGAAGCTGTGCTAGAAAGAGTGGGTGAAGAAAGAATAATGCTGAAACTGATCAGGAAGAGAAAAAGAAACTGGTTGGGTCACTGGCTAAGAAGAAACTGGTTGAGTCACTGGCTAAGAAGAAACTCCCTAATGAAGGATGCACTGGAAGGAATGGTGAACGGTAAAAAAGTTCGAGGCAGAAGAAGATTTAAGATGATAGACAACATTATGGTAAATGGATCTTATGTGGAGACGAAGAGGAAGGCAGAAAATAGGAAAGATTGGAGAATGCTGGGTTTGCAGTGAATGACCTGCCCTTGGCAGAGAACTATGTATGTATATGTATGTTAAAGTAATTATTATTATTGTTTAATGAAGTGACGAATGAAAAAAAGAGGGAAAAGTAATTCCCTTTATTTTACGTCATTAGATATTTGCTCAAGTTGTTTTCATTGAACCTTATATAATCTGGTTAAAATAAAGTCAATTATATTGTTAGAGAATTTCATATCATATATTTATTAATTTATTTATTTGTTTTTACTTATTAACTTAACCTTTTTTTAATTTAATAATAATAGTAATTGTTGTTGTTTGGTGATGCACATCACGTGCAAACTTCGTGTTCGAAATGTCCGTGCACAATGAAGGCAAAGAACCTCCAATATTAGAGAACCCCTAGAAAAAGCTATTGAATTTCCAGGGAACAGATACTGATATGGTTTCCCGTTGCCTTCCTCAGGAAGTCATTCAGGAATGACTCCAGATCTGAAGAGAAAGGTGAAGAAGCAGACAACACAAGAAAGGAAATGTTTTCAAACATGTATGCCGATGCCAGGATTCAAAGCCAGTTTCCGACATGTTACCTCAATGCAGGCCGCCTCTAGGCTACTAGGCTACGCCGGAACAGCAATAGTGATAATAAAAGTAATTACAAATAAATTTACGAATTGTATTTAGAGATCCAGTAATTCTCTGTAAATACGCCTATTTACAGGTGTATCGGAGCATGGCCTTTATTTTAGGGAAACTATAATAATTGCATATAAGATTCATGAGTACTGTTAAATATTACTTAAATTCATTAATTACTACGGTATTTTAATTATTAATTTATTAACAACAAATAAATTTCGTGGCATACTGCAACGTAATTTGAATCTTGTTTAATCCAATTAACGTTGCAGTTAAACACACAAATACAATTGTCTTTTTGTATTTATTTTCTGAAACATGTAAACTTCTTGGGGATTTCTGAATTTCTAGGTAGAAATGAAGCTAAAATCATGATATCTCACTTACTTAACAAAATAATATTTTATCCTGAGCTCACTAAGAGCACGAGTATGTACCGATCACTACGGGAACTCTTCGCATCTTATCTCTCTCCTCTTAGGCTGGCTGAACACGTGTCGAAACAGCGCTGTCCTCCATTTCCAGCACTAATATCAAAAATAGC
>JAFIDM010035715.1:8842-22056 GCA_023159025.1 Thereuonema tuberculata | reverse complement strand
AATATCAATACCTCATAAAGCTATCCTTTAAACGTTTGGATTAAATTTAGTGCGAATTAAAATGGCGTCAAAAAGGAAGAGATTGGCACTGAAAGAAAAAATTGATGTTCTTGAAGTTGCTGAAAAAGAAAAGCTGAGTGCGCGTTGTCTTGCTGAACGTTTAAAAGTTGGAAAAACTCAGATAAGTGAACTTTTGAAAGACAAAGATGAGAATAGAAAAATGTGGATGGTGAATTCAAACGAAAATTCGAAGAATTTGAAGTTTCGTAAAACTGTAACAAGCAAAATCGATAAAATGGTGATAAAATGGTTCCGCTTTGCTCGTGCAAAGAACATTCCTATAAGCGGTGTTTTTCCTTCAAGAAAAAGCCAGAGAGTTCGGTCAAACTTCAGGATTGCACACGTTTAAGGCATCAAATGGATGCTAGAAATTAATTTTCTAAATACTGTAATTAATTTTATCATTATTTTAAGTAAGACAAACGGATTAGCACTCATTTAAAAAGGAATATAGTAAATAATTTGCAATTGTTCATAAACTCTCATAACGCAATGATAATTGTAGAAATTTAATTAAGATTGTACGTAATTTTTCATTAAATGACATGCTATTAGCTAAAAAATGAAAAAAAGACAGTCCTCCCGAATAGCGGACACCTCCCAATAACGGTCAAAACTTCCGGTCCCGTAACTGTCCGTTATTCGGAGGTAACACTGTATCTCTATTTATTTATTTATTTATTTATTTATTTAACATTGTGAAAACGATAAAAACGAAAAGGCTACTTTCAAATTCTAATATCCGCTGATAGAATTAGTGCAAATTTTACATTTTCTGAAAAAAAAAAAAAAAAAATCTGTAATTAATTCGATACAAAAGGGGCCGTTCAAGTATTACCTAAGCATTCAAAGGGAGAGAGGGGGGGTTCAAGCTTTGTTTATTTTTGCTGACGAGGGGGAGGGGAGATCAGAGCAACGTTTACGTAAGAGAGACAAACATGCACGCGAGAGAGTGCGCTGCGCTAGGTAGACTTTTTTTTTTATCAGTATTTCATGTGTACTTTTATATTTAATCATATAATACATAAAATCTTTTATTTCTCTGTCTGTCCGGCGCAATTGTTGTGATTTGTGAAAATAAAAATAATTTCTACAAGTTCGCTACGGGAATCGAACCTGCAACCTTCTGATCGGAAGTTAGACGTCTTATCCATTAGGCCACGGGGACTACATTCTAATCTAGTTAAAAATAAAAATATGTCACAGACGCACTCGCTGGTTCTAAAAGCAGTCGTGGGTTGGGAGAATCCAGTTTTATCGGGTAGTCGTGAGAAAGCAGTCGTACATTGGGAGAATCCACTTTTCCCGGGTTGCTAGTTCGTTACATTTTCAATTCAGGAGTGAATGTCGTGTAATTTTGACTGTTTTTGCTTCGGGGGAGGGGGGATCTCAATGACTAAAAATGTGCTTACGTAATACTTAAACAACCCCCCTAATTACATCAAACCGTGCGCTAATTAATGAATTAGCTAAACGGAGATTAAAATTCATTTCAAATCGAAACAGGATAGAAACCCATGACTTAGATTCCACTGGTTTTCTATGGAAATTTTTGTCGCCTTCTCTTCTTAATTTTTTCGACAAGGACCCAGATCGTCTCTAGGTCTTAAATATGCACACGAAGTTTTAAGAAGATCATTCCAGCGGTTCAAAAATTATAAGGGATTGGGGGGAATATATATAGACAGTGATAAAAATATTAGGTAAAAAAAATCAGAAATTGCATTATAACGTTTAAGTAAGGTTTTTGGTTAGTAGATGGATTCGTGCCGTCATTTGTGAACTGTCCTTGTTTGTGACGTCATATAGGTTTTTTCGTTATTCATTGGTGCTGGTAAATATTGTGTTTGCAGATGCTGTGAAGGGTGATTAATTGCGTGGTTGGGGAGGATTATTATGACTTGGTTTGAGAGTTTGGGGAACCCATCCAATTACCACATTTTTTTTCAAATTTCCAGTATTTTTTTAAGGAAAAACCAACTAATATTATTGGTAATTCATGTATCGTTTTTTGTGAAATAGAGACCATTATTAAGTGACGTCATTAAGATACTATCAGCCATTTTTTCTTAATTTTTTAACTACAACGTCTTATAGTTAAAATTTTAGATTCTCTGATTTTTCAATTATTTTTCCAAATAAATAGAGAATATAATTTAATATTTATGCTCTGTTCTGAAAAAATAGTGACTTAATTCATTCTGAAACAACTATTAAGTTTCCAAAAAAATTAACTTAGCATTTTCTTTCCATTAATTCCCGCCATTTCTTGATCGCTTACCTAAACTGGAATTCTTCATTTAATAATGGTTTGATATAACAATATGGCTGCGTTGACGACAAAAGCCTGATGCCATTGGTTAATTAATTAATTTATTTATTTTTTAAATCATACAAATAATCTATTTTAAGATTTTTAAATTTACAATAATAATTTAAATGTGGGTAAAAATAGTAAATAAAATCAATTGCTTGTTGTCAAAGATTTGATAAAATCTTCGTTTTACTCATATTTCTTCGTGACTTTAGTGTTGTTTAATTGTTGTTGTGGCAGCTACAGAATATATCTAAAAACTGAAGGGCAGCGTTCGAACGAAGTACTTTTAATGACCGAATTGTGATTGTGGATCAAAAACAACATTCTGGCAATGAATTTTCTGACAGCTTCAGTCCTTTTTTTATCTATTTCCATCAATACTGCGACGTTCCACAATGTTTCAAATGTGGTAAGACTATAATGGACTTAAATTTAAGCCTTGATTTATTCAGTAGGCCTAATGTTTAACTTATTTACTTTCAGGATTTGCAATTGCTTTATTTCAATTTTATTTTGAAGGGATTATTTACATTTACAATGTTTTATAGTCACAAATTAGATGTTTCATGTTTTTGTGGATAGTACAAAAATTGAGTCTACAATTTCATTAACTTTGCGGACTTTTAATTTGAATAAGTGGTAAAACAACTTGAGAAGACATTGCTAATTTGTATACAGCATTGGATGATATTTTGATATCGTTCCTGAAAACGAGATTTTTCGAGATTTTGTGGGAATTGATTTTGGTGAAACTGCAAAACATGGTAGGCTACAACCAATAGCCGGCAGCCATGGCACTATTTTGAAGATAGCGGTTAATGTGAAACGAACAATTAACTCGTAAAAAGTAGAATGATTATTTCAAAATTGATTTGTACGATCTTTTACTAGTAAAACTAACCCTCATCTGGATAATTTCGATCTTGAGATAACAGTACGCACGAAGTCACCACGGCCATTGGGGGTTCCACGTTCTGCAGTGCAGCCTTGATTTTGTGGACGGGAACTAAATGCACTTTGTGTAAACAAAGTAAATTGATTCCGGAAAACGCGTTAGTTTTGATAAATTATCGCTTTCTTAAACCGAAATATATCGTTATAGTATATAACACTTCTACAAAATTAAACATTTTTTTTATTTCATGAAAACTCAAAATGAAGCTGAAATAGAGTAAGCATTTGCTACTTCCGGAGTCGACTATGCCGAGAACGAATACGATAGCCTCGACTGAATGTGACTATTTATTCAGTCGTCTGAATGGTGCAACATGGGAGTCTTAGACTTATAAAATGAACTCAGTGCGGGCATCGCTTGAAAGTGTACTTGACCCTATTTTAATAACACAAGCGTTTGATAGATGGAAATTGTACAAGATCGCTGATTTGTTTACTAAAGTCTGTCAAATGAGAGAAGACAAACTACTCCGTTAGTGTGTCTGGCACAATTCCTAAGCTCCGCCCTCCCTCCTGAGACTTGTTAAACATGGCGTCAGGTATGGATTCTCGGTTGGATTCGGAAACTAAACGTCAACATTCAATAGTTTTCCATGGCGTTTCTTGCAAAACAATCAACAACCAAGCACGGTAGATTATAAACAATGTGTACGTGCACTTCAAGACTTCTGCAGGTGAAGAAAATGAAACAAAACTATAGAAAGCTACTGCTGATGCAACAGGCGTAGGAATTTCAACTGTCGGCGGCAATGTAATTTTGAATTTCATTTAAAATAAACAATTCTTTTCGTAACTTCACTTTAATATACTAAGTAATAAATTAACAACTTCATTAATACAAAGAATCAAAAATGAATAAAAAAAATACATTAAATAAAGGAATTTGAAGAATAAAACGGAAGCGCGATGCCCTCTAGGGAACAGCAGGGAAACTACAGGAGAAGAATGTAGACACGCAATCGCTAAGCAAAATACCAATTTTGCCTGCCATTTTCCTCTGAAAATGTGCGTGGTCCATTTTTTTCTCTCATTTAACGGACTATACAAAACTGTAAATTGGCTTGTTTTTTTTTTTTTTAAAGTTTTTTTTTCTAAATGTCAGCCAATATAGAACATTAATTTCTGTATTTCTTAGTCTCTGCCACCTCCAACTCGCTCTCTCTCGTTCTTCTGCTCTTCTCATAAACGAATTATTTACTAGTTACAGGCCAACTGGAGTATTCCAACGTTCGTGAAGACAGTGTCGGTGTATAATGTGATGCCTGCAGACTTTTTTCTTAAGTTAATTGCGACTCACAAGGAGAGGCAGAAAGCGGAAGAGGCAAAGGAGAAGTCCGAAGGAGTGATGGCAAAACTGGAACATCTAAAACCTGAAAAAGACCTCGTTCATAAGAGAAGTCTTGCAGCATTGCTGAATGGAAACGGTAGGAGTTTTATAACATTACAAAGGAACATATGAACTCTATTTCCCTTTTATCTGCGTATTTCTTAAGCGTAAAAATAAAGTCGTGTCTATTTTTCAGTTACAGGTACTTGTTACAAACAATGAATACACGATTCAGTTTAAGTAAAATAAAACTGCAAATAAGATTTTTAATTCCACTCTCTGAATTAATGGATTGGTAAAAGATTAATATGAAAGCTGATCCCTCAATACATATCCACTGTTTCTGTTCTAATTCTTCCTCGGTGGGAATTTTTGTCAAATCCTCATGTGCTAATTTCTCGGTAAGAATTCACACGCCAAAGTTTTCTTGTTTAATATTTAACAATTAAAACCATTTACGTTGGCAGAAGTTAACTAAATATTTGAACTTAATGGAGGAAGTAATTCCAATTGTTAAGCACCAAAATATCGAAATTCACATTTACCTAAAGCCAGTTTCAGAAAAAGATCAGGAGTGACGTCATTGAACCAAGTTACCAATATCCGAAACGTAGTTCGAAACGTAGTTCCACCTTTCTGTAAATGTTCTGCAGGATGTGAAATTACTTAATTTTGTATTATGTAATAAAGTATTTAAAGATTATTTTTTTGAGGAATTTTCAAACGAGTAAAAATCAATTATGCTCTTGGTTATGAAGTTGTCGAACTACTTGACATCATGGCTGCCTCGCATATGTCTCCCGAAAGGTACTTTAATCGTAAAGGTCAATCTCTGCATGGTCCTGTGATTCAACTTGCGAGAATAAAATTAAAATATGTAATTTAAACAGGATTATTTGAAAAACTAAAAAAACTGGAGAGGGAGAAAGAAAAAAACAAAAAAACAAATAAGGTGCATGTAGGAGAATCGATCCATTGAACCTTAGCATAGAAGACGGATGCTTAGACCATCTCGCAACCATAGAATAGTTTCCTACCCCTGACGTCACTCCTGATCTTTTCTTGAAACTGGCTGTAGATCTGATTTGAGATTTTGGTTCATGTAAGTATACTTCAATAAGGCTCATTATATCGAGATTACCTGAAACAAGCAACATATTTCAAGAAAGGCGAAAAATAAAAAAAATAAAAATATTTCTTATTGATCAAACTGTTTGAATTTAATCCGCTAAGCTTCTAAATCAGATTTTATTCTGAAAATATTCGTTTAATTCCGGTATTTTAAAACGTTATCTTTTTTGATTTGATTCTATTACACTATCCAAAATATGTGATTATTGATTAACCAATCAGTCTTTCTACATACTACTTGCCCAAGCGTTAATTTTAAACTGAATTTTGTGCAGTAATTTTTCACTTTATGCATCTCTCCTTTATACGTCGCGTCGTTTGTTTCTGTTCTTGTCGGCACATACTCATCTCCCCTATTTTCACGCCGAGAAAGAGATCGGAGCGACCAGTAAATCACGTGACCAGTCTCTTTCGTCTGGCTAAGCAGTACTGTTTCAATTAAGTTGTTGTTTGGATCATATATAAAAATCAAGTTAGATTTAAGTTTACCAGACTCTGCTCTCCCTCCTGTATCACGTGACAATATTTTGTTAGCGAAGTCAGTCACTCCTAATAACCTTTTCCACGTGAGTCGTTGTCGGTAAATCAGCGCTAGAAGACGACAAAAATTCCCACAGAAAAACACTGAATTTCTTTTCTATTTATATTAATATCTCATTCTCTTAAAACAATGAATAGTAAATCCTGCGAACTAACATTTTAAGAATAAACTATTAGACTTACGTTCTTTCAAAATTCTATTTTACTTAATAAAGTAATGATTATCGATTACTGGTAATAGAATACCTATAGGTTTATTAACATCCATATACTTAAGAAATATGTGACCAGCGTTATTTGGTGTTTTGCAGCATTCCCACATTTTGTCTCGAACTCTGAAGAACACGCAAAAGGTAGAAGCGTATTTAACATCTTTCCGCACAGGCTCCGTTGGAAGAGAGAAAAACATGTCAAGTTAGTGAATTATTTAACTAATTTAAATATATTAAGCAGGGTAAAGCTAGTTAGGATTTGTCTAGCCACAGGAATGACCATCGGCAGTTTGAGAGACTTTGTACAGGCTTCAAATGTATTCACTTTTATTGCATGTTATGCAGTCATTGAAACTTCATTTTTAGATGCTCTTACGTACAGCGTCTGTCCGTCCGTCCTCTTAAAACAAATCTATTCTTAATGGGAGGATTTCACTAAAACTTAATATTAGTTAAGTTTTAAAGAAAAGGTTCCAAAATTTATTCCATGTAATTTTTTTTCTTTATTAATCTACATTACTAAAATCTTTTATTTCTCTGTCGGCGCAATTGTTAATTCCTGTGAAAAAATTACTACAACGAAACGTTCGCGACGGGAATCGAACCTGCAACCTTTTGACCCGAAGTCAGACGTCTTATCCATTATGCCACAGGGACTACATTCAAATTATTGTTTCTTGTCACTCCTTTTGTGTATGTGTGTGTGTGGCGCAATGAGAGAAGAGCCAGAGAAAAAAGAAAACTCATTAATTTTAGCCTACTAGATTAAAATTTAAATTTCAATGTTCATTTTTTTTTAGCTTCTCCCCGTCAACAATGGCGCGCGCTATCAAATAACGAGTTCATTCAAAAAGGAATAAAATTTCACTTTTTGCGATAACCGCTTGGAATCTATTCTTCTTGGATTATCTCATACTTACCAGGGGGAGACAGGGGGATGGCATAGTTTCGATTTAAAAAGATTATTTTAATTTCGGTGTATATAAGAGCACTAACGATATTTAAAGAGTTTTTTAATTTAACTTATCAACTGTTTATTGTAGAATAATTTTACTGTCCATTTTTAAGATCGTACCCGAATTGCAAACAGTTTACTTTCAGTTTAATTTCAAGTCGGCTTACTCTACTGGGAATGTTATTCTGCTTCCTCTATCACGAAACTGTTTTTAAATAAAAAATGTTTGTTTTTAAAATGGCGATTCAACCATTAAATTTAGCTGTTAATTCTTTGCCTTTAAATTTCGAGAAATAGAAGCAAAAAATACGGAAGAATACGGAAATTTTAGTACTTTACAAATTCTTAGTGTAGATAATTTATTTTTTCCCGCTATTTTTCTTGATTCCAGAAATGCTGCTGCTTCCAATAATAAGAAGCCGAAAACCCGGAATTTCCTATGGCAGAGAGCGTCAATAATGAAAGCGGTTTTAAGTCACGGCAACGAAAGGGCCAATCGTCTTCCAAGAAAGAAACGAAGTCCCGGAATTAAGGTGAGGTTTTAACTCATTGCTTTATATCACTTTATCTCTTCTGGTAAACCTCGAGATACGATTATTCACAAAGGTTTCATGAAGGTTACTACAAAGGTTTCATGAAGCCTTCACGAATCCTTTCGAGTTGTATCTTACAACGCAGGCGTCAATAGTCGCATTATTTTTACATTCATTCACGAGCAGTATATATCAATAAATGTCCTGAAATACCCGGAATTGATATGCATTGAAGAAATGCGATGGCAAATATTTTTTTTTTTCCTCCCGTTTCTACCAAATGATATCTTTAGTGTTGTTTTCATTAAATGTACCAAAAAAAAAAAAAAATTAAATTTTTCTCTTTGTACATTTAAACTATGAAAACAAAATGCAGGTAAAAATATATTCTTACATTTAGATTTCAGGGAATTAAATTTTTAGTATAACTTTATGGAAAATACGGTAATTGTAAAACCAGATTAATAAACTTGGTGTAAAAGTGACATTTAATAATCCAAGTGCAAGATTTGAAATCGACCAGTAGATACATTAAAAATAAAACATATCTCGATATTTATGAATTCATATTGAGAAAAAAGAACATCTATACTCATGAGTGATGTCTTATTATTGTTTCAGTTTTACAGAATAATTGCTTATTTTTGGATTTTCGAATATTATTTTATTTGTTTACCTGGGATATACTAAATTAATAAAGGCAAATGGATTCAATGTTAAATAGTGAAAGGCAAATGTCTATGTCTGTACCCTTCACACTTCATCCAACCCCATAAACAGAAATCCAAGGGCATTAGGTCTGGAGATCTTAGCGCCGTGCGGTGGAAGAAAAGGAAAACAACGGCTAGCAGGAGCAGTGACAATTGAACGCAAAATTTCAATTATCTCGGAAACCATTCGGAATAGGACAGTCATTCATAGGAACTTTTTTGCTTAAAATGGCTGATACTATCATATCCCAAAATATTGACTCCTTCTGGGACACCCTGTATATAAAAAAATATGAAAATGTACTTTCTTTTTCCATGTAAAACATTAATTTCAAATTTGAATCGACGACTTCAGTCTGATGATAGTAAAAACAGCATGAAACAGCTGGTCTAGGATGTCATATAGTTGATTCATACTTACTGATAACTGCTTTTGTTTTTGTTTAATAGGAAAAAGTTCAGATATGGGAATCGAGCAAACAACCTCAGCAGATCACAGGGGACGACTCGATCGATCTCGTGGAGTTGGCCGACGCTCGCGAAGACCTGGAAAACATCGCCGAAGCACTGACCGAACAGCCCGGTTTCGTACTGGAGGAGCTCAAGCAAATCTCTGAATCGGGGAAAGCACCAGCCCTTAGCGTCTACGAAGCAAAGCCTCGCGACAGGCAAAAAAGTAAGTAGTTTTTTTTTTTCAAGTTCCACTATTTTTAGCGGACCCATAGAGAGAGGAGGTGTAAAGGGCTAAAGCGCACTACTCCGTCTTACATTGTTTCCGCAAGATAATTGCTTTAGTGACGTAGTTATGTATTCAGGGTCACCAGAATTTAGTCTCGTAAGACGTAACGGAGATCTTCAAATCAACCAAGACCAGCCAATCCGATCGTGTGTGCGAAGCAACAGCCAATCAGAGAGCACTGACGTATTTCTAAGGATTTTCAAGATGGATAGCAAGTTCGACGGCGCCATTTTGGCCATCGCTTCGATTGAATCAAAGGCTATGATGAATTAAGTATCACAGTGAGAAGATTATCTTTCGAAAATGTTGTTATTTTTACTGAAATAAATTAATTCTATGCGTCAGAATGTGAAGATGTCAACTTTTTAAAGAGATTTTTCATTTCAATGTACATCAACGTCAGTAGAAACGTAACGCTTGATATAACTTCGACTGTAAAGTGCGTGGAGATGTCGACGAAGACGGAATGGAACGTTACGAAGACGCTTCATTAACATAATGTAAAACGGAGTAGTGCGTTTAGCCCTTTAGGGTTTCCAAGTTTGCGTGTGCGCCTGTGTTTGTATCGTCGTCCACAACAAACCGAGAGCCGGAGCCCCATGAGTCACGCCTCGTTGGATTCCCCATGGCCTGGAGGTTTGGGGAAAAATTCCGATTTCCTGTTTTAGGTGGCCATTGATGGAGTCAAATAGTGTTAACAGGACAAATCTGGGGTCTATCATCGACTATGCTAAGAACGAATACGATATCCTTTTCCAATGCGATCACTTCCTGTCGAAGTGACCACTGGCCACTTAAGCCCAAAATAGGGCCTACACATAATAAATGACCTCAATGCAGGCAATGTTTGAAATTGTATTTGACTCCTTGAATCGCAACAGCTTGAATTATTATATAAGTTTTGCAATCGAGTGTCACCTGTAACAATGGAATCGTTTGATAGTTTGCAAAAATTGTACGGGTCACTTTGTTTTGTTTACTATTGTTGTTTTTTTTTGCTTATTATTTTATATAAAATCCTAGTACAGTCATTCGGAAACACTGGATGATGGTGGAGTTGTAGAGAGACTCGAGATTATTGGTGTTATTATTATTATTTTTTAATTTTCGTAACAGCTGTGGAACTGATAATCAAAGGTATTCGAGTATTGTTTTGAAGATTTCTTTTGTCATCCAGTCGTTGTTGATGGTTGAAATTTTTCCTGTGTACATTTCGTTAGCCCTTTGGCATAAAATTTTTGTTTTTTATGAAAATAAAAGTTTTCGATTGAAAAAGGAAAACTTTTCTACCCAAATGAAGTATTTAAAAAAAAGAAAATAAGCTTTTCAATCACCTTCTTTTCCATTCACTCAAGGACTTAAAGGTGATTGAAGAGCTTTTTTTTTTTTTACTACTTCATTTGGGTAGAAAAGTTTTCCTTTTTCAATCCAAAACCTTTATTTTCATCCATCCATCCAACTTTGGGAAACGTTTTCTTGGCTTCCACTCATTTCTCCAGTTTAGAATTCTGAATGTTTATTTCTTTGATCATTGCCTCTTGCCACATGTCCTTCCATTTAAATTCTTCTACCGACTGTGTGTTCTAATTCTGCAAATAATCATTGCATCATCATCTGGTGCTAATTTTAAATATTAAATATAATTATTGCAACTAAAACGCTTTAGTAAGATATTTTGTTCTTTTTAAATTTCCTATTTACAGTTTAAATTGTAATCGACCATGAAGTAATTGCATACTCAAAACTCATAGATAAGACTAAGGGTTTTTGCCATTATATTTATATAATGATAAAACCCATATATATATATATATATATATATATATATATATTGTTTGTTTTATATATAAAACAAAAGGGTAATAGCTGCAGTATATTAGTGAAACAACATCAAAAGAAAAAAAAAGTTTATGCTTATTCAATTATTGTGCGATCAAAAAAAATGGAAACGAATAGAATGATTGTCACTGCATTATGTTTTAATCAATCCATTTCTAACAATTTTGAGATTAAAAAAAGTTTTATGATTATATTATATTAATATGGTAAACAAGTAATTGTTTATCAGAAGAAGGACGGTAAGTAAATTTGAGATTAATCATTAGTCATTATTTAAATGTAGAAATGTGTATTAAAGACCTAAATAGTTTTTTACTTTCGAATTTTGTGTGCACATTTTATCGTAGGAAGCTTAAATTATAATGGCATGATAAGTGTATCCAATTTTAATGTAAGGGTTAATAATAATAATAAAAAAAATGTGTATTCAAAAGTTGATATGCCAACTCTATTTTTCTTTTATTTTCCTTTTTAGTGTGGCATGAATGGGGAGATTGGACCCCGTGCAGTGTCCCCTGTGGCGAAGGGTGGATGACGCGTCAACGCCGCTGTCTATTCGGTCATTGTGAGGAGAATGAAATGGAAATAATGCAGGAGCCCTGTACAATGGCCGATTGCCCCACAGTCTAAAAGAACCTGCGATATTCCAATTCTTGTTTTAATTTAAAGAATACCATCCGTCATGTTATTCAGTTTGTATTCCAAGGATGCCGACATTCATCGGTTTAACACTGGTTCTGTTGTAGTAGTATTTTGTAAGTTTTGCAACAATAAAAGTGCTGTTTGTTTTCAATCCTTGCGAGCTCAATGTTGTAATATAAATACGTTATAGAGAAAGTAAGTGATATCCTTTACAAAATACATCGTTATTTTTATACTTTGCTAAGAAATTAAGGTTTATCAGATCACTCAGTTTGTCCCCCCCCCCCTTTCAAACCAACCTGATAACTGATTATACATAGTGATCTCTATGCCAAAACTTGATGTTTGAACTTGTGTAAACACTTAAAAATCACGAAAAATAAGCACCTTAAAGTTCTAGTGATAAACGCTAAATAATAAGGCTAATCAAATACTGATTTGATGCGTGCGTAGGCGACTGTAGCGCCATCTGATGTTTGCTATAAGAATATTGATTTTTACATTTTACATTTTTGCCTAACAAGTAAGAATTTCTAGGCGAAATATCTCTAAATGTGTTGACCATGGCACCTAATTTGGCTAAACCGGAGAACACGGTACCACTAATCAGAGTCTTCGTAAGGATACATCGTTCGGTGCAGTTTTGCAGTTGTGCTTCCGCGGAACGATACACAATTATTTGTTTTTTAACACCACTTGTTTTTTCTTCGTTCATTTGGAATTTTACTTTCACGTTTCGAGTTTGTTTTTTTTTTTTGACACCGCGTAAAAATGAATGGTAGTGAAAGGTTGTCTACGGGTAAATGTGACTTTATTTTTCTTTGACGACTGAGAGATGGATGTAAGAAATAAGGTAAGTGTTTTTTTTTTTTTTTTTTTTAATAACTTCCACAGAAATTTCCCCCAAAACAATTAGCCTTAACAAAAATTGGCTTCATGTGAGGTCGAAGTGTTTGTAGCGATTAGCTGTAGGTTAGAATAAGTGAGGCATCACCCATTGCAGGGTGTGTATATTGGTTAACTTTTGAAACATTTTTTTCCTTTCAAAATTTACCATCCTATTTAATATAGTGCTAACACAACCATTACATCACCAAATTTCCCACCACTATTTCGCCATCAAATTTCCCGCCATTTTGAATATAGTCCATTATGTCACAACTTCAAAAAATAGTTCAAAAACGATGGTACCATAATCGCCAGTTTCACTCCTAATTTTGTGTGCATCAACATAAATTTTAAGGTCTTTCGGGTA
>JAFIDM010035714.1:3048-22057 GCA_023159025.1 Thereuonema tuberculata | reverse complement strand
TTTAACAATTTTGCATAATAATAGACCCAGAGATTAAATAGAGTACTCTAACTTGATTTCGTGAAATTCTCTATTACTCCTATTTAAATTATGTGCAAATGATAATTTGAAATTTATAACTTTTAAAGAGAAAAGAATAAACTAATAATGATTGTAATGTAATGATGATAGGGTGTAATTTAATCTTAAATTCCTATGCTGAAATTAATGGGGTCATAGATCAGGGCCATTTACATGTTAACTTTTTTTAAAATTTGTTAAATATGTATGTTATTTTAAATATCTCTCTAGATTATAAATATTGAAGCATCAAATTATTTAAGCCAGAGAATTATATTAGGTGACGAAATGAAAGATGTAAGTATTTACTAAGCCACCATCATAAATTAAAAAATCTAGCGACTCAATGTTAAATCTAAGATAATTAAATATAACTTTTAAATCACAAAGCTCTTTATTCTGGTTTCTGTGAACTACACAAATTATCAAAAAGTGAATTTTATATAGTCATACATTATTTTATAAATTACTATTAAAGTTAAATTCATTCTGTACAGCTAAAGATCAGCAATAGTTGAAAGAAAACAGAAGAGGCTAAGTCCTGTATGAAAAGAATATTAAACCTTGCTTTACAAATATTTGCTTGATGTTCTTCTGAGGACTTATTTCATAAAAATTCAGATTTAAGCAATTTAACAAATAAATAAAAGCCTCTTAACCAATGCAAGACTACATTGCAGACAACTTTTCTAAAATGCTTTAAATTTATTTTTGAAAAAGTAAAAGTAGCAAATTTTTTTTATTCTGTTCTCAAAAATAATCAATCTTAATTCACTCTTTCTACGAATGTCATTGGAAATCAATATCTTTCATCTCGTATTTTTTTAATATTCCTTCGTAGTTTTTGAATATCTAAATATTTTTCTGTATTGCAATTCAGGTAGGAAATCGGAAATAATACTAATGCTAATACTACTACTAATAAAAATAATATTGCACTGCCAGTCAGCAAGAACATGCAGAAAACTCATGCAGACAAGATTAGTAAATACACCGACCTGCCACACGCGCTTCAAAAGCAGTGGAGGCAGGACCGAGTCCCCGTTGTACCTATCGTCCTGTCCGCCACTGGTCTGGTGCCTCACACATTGCATCACAGTCTCAGCACACTAGGACTTCTCAAAAACACTTTTGCACAACTCCAGAAGGCTGTGGTGCTAAGCACAACATGCATAGTTAGGAAATTTCTGGACACCACCCCACATCCCTCTTGCACACATCATTCATGAACACTTCTTTACACTTTTCAATATGTGCTTTGGTCTTTGACCCGCCATGTAGTCTTTGCTGGCAAATCCCAAGGTTGACCCTATCTCCTCGCGGTGGGGGCGGGAACTACACTAGCTTTAGGGTAGGCTAAAGGGTCCAACCATTTATGATGAGAACACGTTCTAATATAGATCATGCTGCATCGGGTGTGGCGCAGGATAAAGTCACCCGCGTTCGGGGGTTAGGCAGAGGCCTCCGTTCGAAAAATATACTATAGTCTCCCGCAGGTGGTGGTGGAGAAAGTGGCACCCCATCCTGTAGTATGGCTACCACAATGCCCGGGCAACACCATCCAGCCCGAACAGTCGGAAGTGTTTCGTCTGTGTCAGAGCAGGCGACCACCAAGACTGGGAAACCACGCCAGCGCATCCGATGGTCACCACAGATGAACCAGGATCTTATGCGTGACTTCTTCACTGTTACAAAGTTAGGTATTCAACTAACAGGATACAGACAGGCACTACACCAAGCTATCACCAAAGAAAGATATTCAAGCACATAAATACTCGCCCTTCACATTCAAATCATCATAACCAGGTTCAGGAACATCTCGACACACTAAAACAAAAACTCAGTGCACTTGCAAAAAGATTACAAAGATACAAACAGTGCACTCTGCGCAAACAACAGAACAACACTTTCCAATACAATGAGAAAAAATTCTACAGATCCCTTACATCTTCCTCTACTGCAACTAACACAAACACTCCCAACAGCGAGGCTTTACATGAATACTGGTCGTCTCTGTGGTCAAACCCTATCCCCCACAATGATAAAGCACCATGGATAACAGAGGAACAGCAACTCACTGAACACTTACCCTGCATGTCCTTCCATGAGATAACTCTCGCAGACATACAGACAGCACTAAAACATGCACACAACTGGAAGGCTCCTGGTGCAGACGGAGTCCAGAACTTCTGGATCAAGAGGTTCACGTCCCTGCATGGAAAACTAGCGCTTACACTCACTGACATAATCCAACACCCAGAACATATGCCTCGTTTCCTCACACAGGGTGTCACATACCTACAGAGCAAGAACACTGAAACAGCGCAACCTGCAAACTACCGCCCAATCACTTGCCTCCCCACACTTTACAAACTCCTCACCTCCTGCCTCGCAGACAAGATCTACGCACACATCGAGACATATAACATTCTTTCCGAACAGCAGAAGGGCTGTCGCAGGAATTCCCAGGGTTGTAAGGAGCAACTCCTTATTGACTCTGTAATCCTGCGCCAGGCACGTGCGAAGAATAGGAGCTTACATATCGCATACATCGATTACAAGAAGGCATTTGATTCTGTCCCTCATTCCTGGCTCCTACACACTCTTCATATCTACAAAATACACCCCAAGATCACGGCATTCTTAGCTGCCACGGAGTTGGAACACAACATTACACCTATGCACCTCCAACACCTCCATCACTACAGATCCCATTCCCATAAGGAGAGGTATTTTCCAGGGAGACTCCTTGAGTCCTCTTTGGTTCTGCCTCGCCTTGAATCCACTGAGCCATATACTAGATAACACAAAACACGGTTATAGGCTTACCACAGGCACTGCGACACCGTATAAAATCACACACTTACTCTACATGAATGACATTAAACTCTATGCCACAAACAATGCTCAACTTACTAATTTACTACAAGCCACCACACAGTTCACCAAAGACATTGGGATGGAATTTGGAATTGACAAATGCCGCAAGTTACACATAATACGTGGGAAGACTTCGAATTTGGAGTGTTTTAAACTGGACCATGGTTTGGCCATCCAATCCATGGAACAGGGAGAGACCTACAAGTACCTGGGCTTCCAGCAAGCGCCCGTCACTGACAATGCAAACATCAAAAATGCACTGAAGAACACATATCTTGCTCGAGTTCACAAAATCCTCAAAACACAACTCAACGCCAGAAATAAAATTAAAGCTATCAACACTTTTGGCGTTCCCACACTAACATATTCGTTCGGCATAATTCCATGGACAAACACCGAACTCGAAGCACTACAACGCACTACATTCACGAAACACAACATGCACCACCCCAAGTCCGCTACGGAAAGGATGACTCCTCCCCGCAAGGAGGGAGGCCGAGGACTTATCAACCTCATCACCCTACACGAAAAACAATTATATACATTTAGGGAACATTTCCATCAAAGAGCATAAGACTCCTCACTTCACTCAGCCATTGTCAAGGCTGACACACACCTCACACCCCTGAACCTCGAAAACTCTTCTCCAACACTCACCACCCCTGACACCCACACTCAGCTGCGTGAATCATGGGTTCGTAAGGAACTCCATGGCAGACATCATCACGAACTCAGCCAGCCTCATGTCGACATGGAAGCATCGAACAGATGGCTGACGAGTGGTGAGCTGTTTGGGGAGACCGAAGGGTTCATGATCGCAATACAGGACCAAGTCATCTCCACACGCAACTACAAGAAACACATTCTACCCGTTGCAAACACACATGACGACAAATACAGGAAATGCCACACTACGCATGAGACGATCGACCACGTAATATCAGGCTGTCCCCTTCTCTCTCAAACAGACTACCTCCACCGACACAATCAGATAGCGTCGATCGTTCATCAACAACTAGCACACAAACATTCACTTATTAAGAGCACGGTCCCGTACTACAAGTACATACCACAAAGCGTATTAGAGACACACTCATATAAACTATACTGGGACCGCCCCATTCACACAGATAAAACCATACATCACAACAGACCTGACATCACACTTATTGATATGGTCAACAAACAGATCTACCTTATTGATATTGCAGTGCCTGTCAGCAAGAACATGCAGAAAACTCACGTAAATACACTGTACAAGATCAGTAAATACTGCACGCGGCCTAGCACATGAGCTCCGAAAGCAGTGGAGTACGTGTTGTACACATCGTCCTGCCCGCCAATAGTCTGGTGTCTCTCACATTGCACCATAGCCTCAGAACACTAGTATTTCACAAAACATTTATGCACAACTCCAGAAGACTGTGGTACTCAACACAACACGCGTAGTGAGGAAATTCATAGACACAATCACAAATCCCCAACTTTCCTTGCACATCTTTTTTCACTTGGCAATATGTGCTTTGGTCGTCGACCCTCCATATTGACTTTGCTGGGGAACCCAAGGATTGAATATTTTAGATAATAATAATAACTGTAATAATATAAATAATTTATTTCCAATAAACTGTTTGGATGCAAATGTACTGGGTGATTATAATCAAAGTTAAACTTTCAATGTGCTGTAAAAAAAGGAACCCCTGCTCAGAATGACCTGAATTTTAAACTGAATATGCTCGAAGAAAGGGGAAATGGTATAGCATAAGAATAAAAATAGTTCCAAATGTACGGTAAGCTATAGATGGCGCTTTAAGGGTCATAACGTAAATGGGTTCGGCTACAAGTGAAATTTGAATCGCAATACGATGGCTATGGCGGGAGTTGCACGTTAAACCAACTTTACTGTTCAAAGTTCATGACTGTATCGGGTTTTTACTGAAGAAATGACTTCCAAGTCATTCAACAGATGCCGTACTGTTAGTTTAAAGGCCATCCACCACGGCAAGGTCGTACTACATCCGATAGGAAAAATCAGTTTTTAATTGTCCTGAGGCCAAAAAACCGTTTAAAAAGCAACGCTGAAATCGAACCTTTGTTAATTATCGCAAGTCTTGCAAAAGACATGTTCAACTGTATTATAATTCTATAATTTCCTAAATGCAAAGTCATTGAAGCAGCTGCTGAAGAGGCTATATGCGGAGGAGCGCCATCTTGCATAGAAAATGATGCTATCCACACATGCATGCTGATGAAGTGTTGAATGACGTGGATGCGCAAACGACTCTCATAGCGTTTACTATTGACTGTGCAGGTAACAGGACCAGCACGATCCATCTCCTCGAAAAAAATGGCCCTATGATAAACACTGGCGTCAACCTGCATCACACACTTACCTTTGCAGAATGAAGAGGTACTGGATGAAGAGGTAGTGGGTCATGTGGGGACGGATTTTCCATTGCTCTTATTCCAAACTTCGGGCAATTTCCCGTGCACTGCACGTTTGCGCACCACCCCTAGTCTGGACTGCCGGAGTATGGCCACATCTACTCACGTCGAAGCAGTTGGTTTCCTCCCTCTGCCAGATTTCTCTTCAAAAGAACTTGTCTCTTCGAATTTCTTCATCATTTTCTCCAGAACCCTTGGTAGACATCGGACCACAGCTTTTTTTCCAAATCCTTTACTGTCCGGAACCTCTTCAGAGCTACTGGCGTACAGTCACCGTTCTTGTAAAAGAGCTTCACAAGCGTGATCCTTCATTGAGAGAGTCACGGCGATCCTCTCAGAAGCTACATGAGGAAAATGCCATGTACCCCGCGTCTTGTATTTTGCGTGTTATGACGCTTAAAGCGCCATCTATTGCTGACATTTGGAACTATTTATTTTTTTATTATGCTAAACCATTTCTTCTTTCTTTGAGTAGATTCAATTCAGTTGAATATACTCGAAGTTGAATTTTAATTATAATCACTCTGTAAACAATTTAGTGCTACGACACCCTGTTGCCTTAGAGGTGATCTCGTCAAGAAGCCAGACAGCGGTCCATACAGGTTGATTAAAAGTACATAAGAAATGCAAAGTGAAGTAAACAATAAATCCGAAATACAAACGCTGAATGTAGAATAAAAAATAAAGGATTAAATTATCTCAACTATTAGAAGCACCAATAATAAGAATAAAAAATTAAATTACCTTAAAATTCACTACGTTTCGGGCCTTCCTTCTTTATTAAGGCCCTTTCTCAAGTGTTCCCTTATTCAAAAAAAAAAAAAAAACTAAAGAAATTTTTAAAAGAAAAACGAATCCGTTCACGGAGGATAGTCTTTTAAAAATTTCTTTAGTTTTTTTCTTTTTAATAAGGGAACACATGAGAAAGGGCGTTAATAAAGAAGGAAGCCCCGAAACGTAGTGAATTGTAAGGTAATTTAATTTTTTATTCTTATTATTGGTGCTTCTAATAGTTGAGATAATTTAATAATTTCTTAAGCACGTAAAACTTTTTTAAATAAAGGATTTGTTATCACTCATCAATATATAATTTATATTAAAAACTCATAAGTAAAGATACGCCTTTCATTAACGATCGAATGACGCTGACGATAACTAAATTTTATAATTGAGAATATGTTTATTCTTTGGAAGAATATAAAAGAATGCTGGAAAGTTCAAAACAGAAAATGTGAAATTTTATATAAAAAAAGTAAATATTCCCTCATACATGTCACAACGATTAGTCTAATGAGATCCTCTCATTTAAGATGAAATTCTGTTAAAGGTATTTAGAAATGACCATAAATATCCTTACTTACTTTATGTCCTTTTCATTTACAAAAAAGGCTCGTATCACTTACGGTAATAAGCTGCTTTTAACTATGGAGGGTTGTTTACAATCTATGGTAACGATTTGCATGGCGCGTGACAACGCAACCAATCACAGTAGGTATGAAAATTTATGCAAACGTACAGGTGAGTACTTAAAGATTAGTGTGGATTAGTGTGGGTTAGTTTGTTCAGAGAAATGCCGCCGAAAGTGTCACAGTTTTGGGAAGGGTATGTTACAGCCCTTTCCGACGCGAAATTTAGTTATTCTGCAATAATGTAGAAAACGAGGTTTCACCATTTCGAAGAAAGGAGTTCATAATGTGTTGGCTGGTGTTGGTTTGGCCCGTACAGGACAGATTTCCGGGACTGAAAAGCAAGCAAATCCAAGGACACCTATAAGTCGCACAAAGACTGTCATTCAGAAAGTCAAGAAAATGGTAACGGGGAACAATCTAGTGACCCAAAGGACCATTGGTGCGAAGGTAGGAACATCTCTTCGTACCGTAAACAAGATTATCCATAAAGATTTGGGACTTCAAAAGAGACATAAAAGCAAGGTTCACAAGCTCTTACCAAAGCACATTTCAGAACGTAAGACAAATTGCAGAAACTGTATGTCCGACTGCAATAAACCAAGGGCGATTTTCCAAATTGGTACAGAGAATGTCGTGAAACTTTTTCGAAGGGATTCATGATCGTTGCGGGTTATTCCTATCAAGGCAAGCTACAGATAAAGAGGGTGGCTCAAAATGTAAAGCTGAATTCTGCGTACTATCAGGATCATGTACTGACACCAATTTATACACAGGAACTACCTGCTCTTTACGGAAACGACGTTTCCAAGGTCCGTCTCCACCAAGACAAGGCGTCCAACCATACGTCCAAATCGACCCAGAATTTTCTGACACGAATGGAACAGCAAACCGGAATCCAGGCTATACCGTTTACCGAGATACCAGTGAAGTCTCCAGACGCATCGCCCATGGATTTTTGCGCATTTGGACTATTAAAACGAGCCTTTGGAAGACGACGTCCTCGTTCATTGGATGGACTCTGGAAATGTTGTCAGCAGGAGTGGCAACGTATAAGTCTTCCCGTTCTTCGCAGTAGTCTCCTGCAATGGAAACTGCGCTGCAGAGGAATAGCAGTATCTCATGGCCATCAAATAGAGCATGATCGTTGGTGGAGAAAGGAAATTTCTGGGAAATAGACCCGTATCCAAATCGTTATCATAGATTGTAAACAACCCTCCGTAGATGGATTTTTTATAGAGGAATTTTGGTGTCCATAATTTATTTCAATTATGTTATTGCACTATGTACTTTTTTAAAGAAATCATTAATATTAAACAACAATGGGGAAACCAAATTGTTTGCCATCCAGGAACAACTATTGTTTGACATCCTGGAACAACTGTTTCACGCTCTTTGGCGATCATCAGCCAGGAGCAGTCACCAGTAAAACAAAAAGGTCTCCACACTGACGCTAATATGAATGATCATCGGAAGTGCAGTGGTGCCTCAAGAGAAAAAAATGAATTCACTGCCCTTTGGAAAACCATTAATATTGTTTATGCCCACTTATTAAGGCAATACTCTCAGTGAAACTTCATTTATTTTCTTGAAAATATAGGAAGATGTTAGTATACCATTTAAACTTTAATTTGTTTTTAAAGTTTTAATGGTGTGCTAACATCAGCCTATATTTTCAACAAGTTTTCTGCACACGTTAATCATTTATATTTTAACATCCATGTATTTTCTTTGAATTCTCTTTAATAAACGCCCAGTTAGTCTTAAATCAACAAATGGACCTAAGCCTAATGTTCTCCTGAAAGCATTCAATTAAATCTTAATTACGGGAAGGGATGGCACTGTGTTCAGTTATGAAATCATTTAAATTTTGTAACTTATTCCACTGCACGTGAAAACTTATTTATTTTATAGGAATCTGCATATTTGTCTTCAACTTGTAAAAAATTTGCCGAAACCACTTCTTTCCCTGGAGTTGGAATCATTACCAAAGCCCAGAATCCAATTAGACGTCTTTTCTGGATATCTTTTCTTATTTTGGGAACATCCATGGCAATTTATCAATCCCTGGATCTAATAAAAGGATATTACGAGTAAGTACTCTAATAGCAACTAGAAGTACTGTATCATTTAAAAGCAAATAATTTATTTTTGATATAATATTGTAGAAAAATTATGTGAAATTAAAGCAAAGATCCGAGTTTGGACAAAGCATTTACAATAGGAACTTGGCTTTAGATTACAGTCAACGCAACTTAAAAATTTTTAAATTGCATGATAAAGTGATAATTTTGGTGGGGTTTAATTTTTCGGATTCTTAATTTTAATATAAATTAGTCGTTATGTTACATTACATTAAAGAGCTGGTGATAAAATAGAATTAAATGCATACAAACATAATAATATTGATCAAGACCTATCATTCTCATTAGAATCATTAAGAAATTGTGACTTCTTAACTAAGGCATAAATACAGTATTGGACAAAACAAACAGAAACACAGTGAAAGTCAGAAACCAGGAGTGGGAGCAGTAAATATAATTAAATATCAGTTATACGGTCCAGGAATTTCCTATCGTAGCATTATCCATCCAAGATGTTTACAATGTTCTACATGTTCGCCGTTACGGCGGACACAGTTTATACAGTTCTTGCAAATTTTCTCCTATGGGGGACAGGGACATATCACTTGGGTGGGTGGAAGGCGATGGAAGGACCTAAGTATCCTACCCCCGACCGACAGCGGGCCCTTTCTTTATTTGAGTGGCATTGCAACGCATGCCGGGCTCAGCTAGTAATATATAAAATATAAAAAAAATGATAATGTCATTTAATAATGATAATTTTTTTTGATATTTTATGTTTATTTTCGGTCTTTATTATTTTGCTTTGTGATTTTGATAATTTAATTAATAAATCAACAAATTGCGAATCTTAGATCAAATATTAACAAATAAGGATTGACATTTTTATTTTATAAAAGCTGTTTATTATTAAGTTTTATTTTTCTTATGAAACATTTTTTACACAGACATAATATAAATATTTACGTTTAATATATGTAAATTCTATTAAGTTTCATTAAAATTTGTCATTTTTATTTTCGAGAAGTTTATTTGTGAGTAAACAATCAGTGAATCCACTGAGACATTTCATTGTTAATTTTAAACTTGCATTTTTTTTTTACTAAGGCCTACAAAATTTCAAATTAAATGCTCAATCAAAATTAATAACCGAAAGATCAATGAAACTTAATGTCATTTCTGTTTATGAGTAAAAAATGAATTCTAATCCCATATTTTACCGAAATTTTTAGAATAATTTCACTAGTCCAGGTTGCAGGTTGTTAAATTGCTTCAATGTAAAAAAAAAACAGGAGGCAAAAAATATAAGCTTTTCTGATATAAAATTTAGTTGATCAATAAGACAAAAAAAAATACTTCAACGCTATTTGTATTTGGTTACTTCAAACAGTTCTTCTTAAAGTTTTCTTCAAAACCTTGAATAATATTTAAACACTGGATTTTTCTCTTGATATTCTCAGGATACTTAATACATACATTCGTTTTCCTACACGTATTGAATAATGATCTTCAGAAACCGGTACCATAATATCCTGTGAGGCGTGAGTCAGCTTGGATGATTTATAGATCTAAGTTAAAATCGTTCTTTAAGTGTTAAAAATACAACTGAAAAATCTGAAAATTTATGATGTGATAGTTTAAATAGGAATGAATCATACTCTCTTATTCTTGATTTTTATATGATAAGTGTACTAATTACATCTTTCATGAATACTTACACCTCGCAACATGTACATGTCACGAACATGAATTTTGTAAATATATTTCTAATTATCTTAGTGTGTTTGGTCCCATTTTTTAATTTGTACTAATTACATTTAAGTTCAAAACCGGCTAATTTTTCGAAAGAATTTCAGTTCTACTAAATTATTTTAGCTTAAAAAAAGCTTCCATTTCTGATTGTATGAATAAATAAAGTAATAATCTAGTAACTGAATTTAAGATTTTCTTTACTTTTCCCGCCGTGCCGGCGTAGCCGTGCGATCTAGACAGCGGTCTGCCGTGAGGCCGGTATGCCATTACCCCATAATCCCTATGGAGCATGGATGTTTCTTTCTTCTTCTGTCCGTTCCTGATTATCTTCCCAAGGTGGATTGAAACACTGTGGGGAGTATTTTCTACCCTCCTAATTCTTCTGTTGTGTTTACAACGCATCGAAGAGAGGATCTTGCTCCGAATGGCGATTATTCGGGCTAATGTAGATGCAGATTTACTTTCCCAATAGTTGAATTTAAAAAAAATAAAAACCATAAATTTGATAGTTTCGATTTATGGTTTTTATTTTTTTTAAATTCAAGTATTGGGAAAGTAAAGGAAATCTTGAATTCAGTTTCTAGATTATTACTTTATTTATTCATAGAATCAGAAATGGGAGCTTTTTCAAGCTAAAAAAATTTAGCAGAACTGAAATTCTTTCGGAAAATTACCACGTTTTGAGCTTAAATATAAGTAACTCAGTTATTATTTAAAAAACAAGAATAGGATAATAGGATTCATTCATATTTAAACTATCATATTTTAAATTTTCGGATTCTTAGTTGTATTTTTAATACTTACCGAACGATTTGAACTTTGGACTTTCAAATCATGCAAGCTGACTTACGCCTCATCTGGAACACACCGCTTGTCAAATCACCGGAACACACCGCCTCATCTGAATTCGCTTGTCAAATATCACCGGATTCGAAGATTTGATACAGTGGGATATTGGGAATCTTCTTCAGCTTACAGAGAACCATTTTTTTTTTCGCATTATATTTTCTGTAGGCTTGCATTTCCATTTGTCTCTGTCAACAAGATCCACTTATATAAGTTACCATTTTCCCTCAACACTCAAAACAATGCACTTCCTTTTCTGCTTGTGATTATTGCCACAACCTTGTTGGGATGCACTGTTTTAAAGCGGAAATCCCTTAAATTATTTTTGGATAATATAGACTTTCTACATCCATACACAACCCATCATGTAACGTTGTAAACTTAATCTTATATAAGATATTTCTATCTCACATAGCCTACTAAAGTGTAACAGATCTTCATACATCAATTGTAAACAGAGTTTTATCTTACATAAGCATCTTTCATAGATTTTGTAATATAATAAAAGAGTATTATAATATTAATAGAGTTTTATCTTCTGAATTTCAGCCATCAAATATATACAGTTCTTTCAACGAAAACGAATACAACTGTGTTGTTTCCATCTATCACGTTTTGTCCTCATTTACCAGTTGTGTGGAGTAAAATATATCCAAATCATACAGTGTTCAAAGAATTTGAAAAATTTGCTACGGGTATGACGAATACTTCTAAATGGGATGACATAACAGTAAGTTTTACCGGCCTTTCTCTCTCTCTATCTCTCTCTCTATCTGTATTTGTAAATGTAATATATATACCGGGTGATACAGAAAGTACTGGTTGTTTTCACCGCCCCATATCTTTTAAACAACTGCTCATAACAATAAATATGAACCCAGGACCATACACATCAATATAAAAACAGAAAAAAACTTTATAAACATAATTAGAGAGACATGTTTCGAAGAAATAACACCTTCGTCATCAAACAAAAAATACAAGCAAAATAGGCCTTTTAACGGACCTTAGAATACAAATATCGTAGTATTTAACAATCAGGTACATAATAAACCTCAAAGACATCTTGTATCAAAGTTAAAATAAAATTGCATTACCTTAACAATAGAACTCCTGATTTACAAATCATAATCCAAGACATTTTTAATAGAAACTTTATTATTATAAGAACTTTTAGTTTTAATAATGACGGGTAAAAGAATTTCCGTGAATAAAAATCCTTCTGCTGGCCAAAAACAATTGGTTTATCCGTCATTATCAGATGTCCGGTATCCCTGTGATATAAAGCAGTTAGGGTACGTATAATCCCCTTTTTTTAACAGCTCTGAAATGCTCCCTCATACGGGTATCCATTTTACGCATCGTCTCTCCTATGTATCTACATCCAACACCCCCATTTTGACAATTAATACCATAAATGGTATGGAACTTATCCAAATTATCAATAAGTCTCTTATTAAAACTGATTAAACGGTTGATTGTGTTGGTTGCTTTATACGCCAATTTAATATCAAACTTGTCTAGTATAGGGGCTAACCAATTGTTAATATCATTATCAATCAGAAGAGAAACATACTGAGGATATTGTTTGTTAACATTCACAATCTTCCTGTGCCGATGACCACGAAGAACCTTATTAATTGTATTATTAATAAAAGTGAGTGGATAATTATCAGCCTTTTAAATATTACGGATATATTAAATTGGCGAATAAAGCAACCATTGAAAAAAAAAAAAAACTGGATCTTCTCTCTACCGTGAAATTGCTCAAGTTACGACAACTCGATCACAAAAATACGTCATAGGACGTAACTAGTTATATACATCGACTTCAAGGCGTTTCACACGGATCCGAATCGTACGGCGGATCTAAAAATCGGACATATTCTATTCTACTTAAGGGTTTCCTTAAGTGAACATTCATTTTACGGTGAAATAGTCCGACGCACTTAATTAATAAAATTAATTAATAAGTCAAAGCCTTAAACCATGTGAGCAACAAATCCATCAGCAATTTTTCGATGCTTCAAATAAACAATGACCTCATCCCACTTATTTCAGTGCTATACAATGTACAATTTTTCATGTTTAACAACCAGATTTACAACCAAACCAAGGACCTTTTCATGGGACTCTCAGCCTCGGCTACATTAGCCGAAATCTCCATGACCTTTATTGAGGACTCTGCATTTACAATATGCGATAGCAAAGCCATCAGCATCCCACTTTACTGTAGATTTGTGGACGATCTTTTTTTTTATAGCCATCCCACCAACCAAGTAGAAATAACAAATATCATCAATTCTGTTGAGCCAGTGATCAGCTTTACTCAAGAAAGTGAAAACGAACCTGCAAATACGATCGCCTTCCTTGATGTTTTCATACAAAGGAAAAACAATCAGTTCCACACTTCTGTAAATAGAAAGCCATCAGCCCAACCAGTAACCCTTCATTTTCGTTCCTTCACCTCCCGATCCTTTAAAATTAACAATATAAAAATGGCCACTAACAGAGGATTTAATTTATCCTCTAACTTTACCAATTTCCAGAAAGAAATTAATAACATCCGCTCCTTATTTATTCTTAATGATTATTCACCGCATTTCGTTGATAAACACATCGCAGCAGCTACACGTTCCCATTATAATAATGATAAAACCACAACTCAAACCCCTATGAAATCTATCTTAATTCCGTTACTTCCGGGCCTTCACCAAGCACTTAATAAAATACTCAAACCCCTCAACATAGCAGTAACTTCTGCCAGCAACAACACACTACAAAAACTACTTAATCAAATTAAATTTTCTCTGCAGCAAAGTGATCCCGCGTCGCAAAAAAGGACTAGTCTGCTCGATTCCGTGTACACACGAGAACCAATGTAGGTATCTCGGAGAAACACTTCAGAAAATGTCGACTCGAATTTCGCAGTACAAATATGCAATCAAAACTAAAAAGTTAAATTATAACAACGCCAAACACGTATATGAATTAAACCACAAAATCGATTTCGATCGAGCCACCATTGTTTGTAAAGAAAACAATGATTTCTTATGAAATGTAAGGAAACTTCCTTTATCCTCACTGACCACCGCTGTTATAATGAGCACCTCTCCGCGCCAAATATGCAGCAATATGGTTTAAAGAAAAAGAAAAAATCCAAGAATATAACACCCAATACCCAGAATTACAATATCGACTCTTCCAATTGATTTCCCACAATCCTCACTCCTACACATGTCAGCTGGGAGCTCGATTTTTAAACTTCACAAGCATTTTAGATTCTGCTATATAAAGTATGTTTTTTAAGATTCCCTCACTCGACAAAGGTTCTATATTATTGAACCAAAACTGGTAGTCTTTTTAACATATATCTATAGTTTTAGTTTTAAGCAATTTTATTAATTAAGTGCGTCGGACTATCTCACCGTTGAATTACTTCTTTGCACACGTAACACAGACTCTCAACATTCATTTTATTTTAATTTTATTTTCATTTATTTAAATTCTCCGAAATGAATATTCGTCTTAAGAGAACCCTTAAGTGAAATGGAATACGCCCGATTTTTAAATCCGCCGTCCGATTTTAGGATCCATGTGCAATGCGCTTTCTTCTCCCGTGAAACCAGGGTATTAAGCTGAACGCGCATTGAACACCGTATCGCGTAAGCGTCGAGCATCTCCGAATCGCGTAAGCACAGCTGAACGTCACTGCTGGCCGTTTGCAACGCGCATTGGGCTTCACGTCTTTGCGTTGCTCAACCGGAACAGGAAATGAACGTTTCCATAATGCATCTGTTTCCGCGCCAAAAATCGTGCGGACATGGTTGTAATGAGAACGACGACCGATGTTTGGTGAATGTTTAATTTCACATGCTAGTTTTTACAATCTTTTGTGCCTATTGTGATTTGAGGCTTCTGAAAAGCGTTTATCATAGAATTGACTTTGAAACGTAATGGCTGTTCACCAGAACGTGTAATCGAATGTGTTGTGAGATTTGAGACTGGGGAAATCTAACAGAAAATGTAAAGTCATCCGTTTATCTATCTGTTTATGCAATCATGTGGATATTAAGATAAATAAATCACATGGGAACACAATTTGTACGGTAATTATTTTTTAATCAATGCTATTATTGCTGTGATGTCTATTTTAAGATTCAGTACTGCTTTAAATGTTGTAGAAAAAAGTTGAAATAAATATAATCTTGTAAATACGTTAATGTAGATTTTTACATTAACATAGATGTTCTTTACTGTGAAAATTACAATTGTTGCTGTTATTTTTAAAGAAAAAAAAAATTAATATTTCTAATTATTTTTTGTGTAATTGGTGTTTCTGCAATGAAAATGTAAAACAAATTAAAAACATAAATATTAACACGTTATAAATTAGTACAAAACCACTTAATGCATGAATTAACAAATAATCATTTACATTTATTGATATATATTATTACCTGAAGAATCTTTATATATTATTTCACAAAGGTGTTTTTCTATTGGTATGCCATATCTACCTTAATTATTCATCAAAATCAATGATTCAGACATCATTTTGAAGATTAACGAAAAATAAACAAATTGTTCAAAATTAATGTTTTCGTTAAAAACCTTTGCTGGGGATATTAGCAGAACCCTAATAATTAGCAGAGCGGTGTGTTATGAAATTAGCAATATCCAGATAAATTTCATGTACAAATTTATTTAGTACTCTTTTAAAATTTTTCTCAAAAAAACTATATACAATAGTGATATTAGTTATCACAATTTTCTTCTGAATAGTTACTGACAGTTCCAACACTTGAGTTGCACTGGTATACACTTGATAATCACTTATCACTAATAGCGGGATATTTATTATCGTCGCATTAATGATCAACACTAATATTAACACGTAGCACAATACTTGATTAATTATTAAATCTGGCTTACTGTTAATTATTATTCAATCTTTTCACGTGTCATTTACTCTAAACAATGCATGTTGCACTTCATCTTTCACAAATTAAACCAAATATTAACATTCACCTTATGTGAAGTTAAATAATGGTTTCTACACCTGTATGCATTTATCTTTCTTTTCACTTTCTTAGTGAACACAATAATAATGACTTCAAAATTCACCTGTGTGAATAATACGATTTGGCTAATTATTAATCACCTTATGTGAAAATTTAATTTTAATGTTCGTTGCTCCACGAAGTAATTTCAAGTTCCGCTTCAAATCAAACGGCACTAGAAGTATCTTCAATAATTAGTTGAGGCTCGGTTCGCCTGTCCAAAATGCAAAAACAAAATAATCTACTTACAGTTCGAAGCTATCTAGTAGTCTTCACCTTATTGGAGTTAACTGCAATGATTTTTACCGAGTAGTTCAACCTCTTGACTTCGTTGAATCTCGTTGCTGATTTTCGTTGCCACTTAATCCAAGGCACATACACTAAACATGGCGCGGCTTCTCCTTGCCATGTGACTCGTAGTTCCCACAATCCTTAGGGAAATAAGATCGTCTGCTCTTACAAACTGACGGCGCTTGAATTTCAGAAGTATCCTTTCTCTTCTTTAATAACTGAAGCATAAACACTTTTGAATTATTCATCAAAGTTCGTTCACTTAACGAGCCTTCTTCTTTTGCTGAGCTTTTCACTAATATCGAATAAATATCAGATGAACTATTCGTGGGCTTCCGATTGTTCATAAATAATAATAATAATTTGAGTTCTATTTACTAGAAGGAAAGTTATTTTCCACTAAATTATATTTCGGTAATTATTACCAATTTTCAGACTTTGTCTTAGTTCTTTTTCGTCGGCTCTTTAATCAGGAAACAATGTACTTCGCTGACTGCAATTTCGTATTCTTGGCCTTCCGTATCATGGGTTTTCCTTTTAGTATTCGCCTTCATTGGAATTGCTCATCTTCGATAAATGAATATCTAATATTCCGGTAGAGTCCATTTTGGTTCTCTGACAACATCAGGGTTCAGGTTTAACTTCGACCTTCAACGCTGACTTCAAATTATTATCGGGACGAAAAATAGTTTTCACTCACAAAGCTTGCTTCAATTTCGAAGTCTTCTTTCGTAGCTATTCTCTTTGAATGCTTCTATTTACTTTATTCGCCATTGAAGTCTTCAGCAATAATTGTATCTCAATTATCTTAGCTTATGGAACCTATCTGGTTTCCCGCTTGATTGGACTTTTAAATCGATGTGTCTTAAACACACCATTCGTGCGTGTCCGTCAGCATGACCACACTTTCCCAGTCCGGGTATCCGAGGCATGACATTCCGTCACCTCCATTGACTTCCAATCATCTTACTGTCCAATCACTTACTGTTCAATTCACTGACTAATTACCCCTCATATGACGTCACTTCACCTTACGTGACGAATCCAAATTTAAATATTTAAATTATCCAAGTGGATCACTTCCACTGTAACGGAGAGAAAAAAAAAATATCTTTCAAGCATATTAAATGCTTTTAAAATTAGTTAAGCTAATAACTAATTAAATTATAATAATTTAATATAGTAGCAAACTTTATTTTAAAAACCTTTTTTTAAAAATGATGACACGCTTTAACAGAAGCGACTTATCTTTCGAAAGCGAAACAAAATTTCAACTAATGCTACAGCGTCGTAAACTTCAAATAATTCCTTTTTTGAATAAAAATGCACTTTAAAATGATATTTCATCGTTTATTTATTAAGAACAGATAAAAAAAATCAAAAAAGATTAATATTTCAATAGAAATAAATGATTTATTACGATAAAAAAATAAAAATTTGTCAACTTCTCCTATATTATTTCTCAAAGGTGTTTTTTTTTTATTTCCCTTAATACTTCATCAAAATCAATGATTGAGATATCATTTTTAAGATTATTGAAAATGAGTTTAACTAACATGCATTACAGCTATTGGATTTGTTTATTATTTTTCAAAGGTGGTTTTTTTGTTGCGAATTATTCACACGGGTCAACTAGTTATTATTAATAGAGAAAAGAAAGCCCTTACTCCTAATATCTTCATAATTTATTTTTCTGTTATGTTTATATGTTCTTGTAATTTCCTTTCGATAAATCTGACGATTTATGATGATTATAAATGTTCTATCTCTGGATCTGTGGTATGTTCTTGTACCGCGAATAAAAATAAAAGAATCTCTACTTACATCAATCCTTGATAACTATTATGAATATTATCTTCTGAGATCACTAATAAATCTTCTTCCGGGATTGCAACTCAAGTAGCCATTTTTCGAATAATTATCCGTTCGAAAAAATATTCCATCCAGACGAGAAAAGTGTTATACCTTTCCAATATAATCATTTACCGTGATATATTCACTCATTGCTGACGGCGTGGGAGTAAATCTATATACTATAAATATAAAATATGATTAATTATCAATTCAACTATATCATGGAAGTAATAAAATCTCTTCACTATAAGAAGACAACATTTAGGCCTATTTCTATTCTTAATTTATCAACTTCCATTTGAATGTCAAAATTGAAGAAACACTTATC
>JAFIDM010035713.1:0-22058 GCA_023159025.1 Thereuonema tuberculata | reverse complement strand
TTCTCAGTAGTTTTAGTCCAACTGAATTATAAAGAAATATTAGAATAAATATTAGAACATGTATAAGTATACATTCCAGCATGAGAGTGTAACGGTTTTTTTTTTTGCGGCATGATAAAGACTGTTTCACACCTTTTCGACCTATATGTGTATTTGTGTATTTTAAGGAGCTGATTAAGATTGTGTTTACCTTAGAGCTTTGTTATTGAAGGTATTGTTCTTTAGTGGAAATGGCCCCCAGATCAGCCATGCCGGATTTAGAACATAGTTCTATCCTATGCTTTTCTGTATGTGAATTGCTAGTGGTCCATCTTCCATTTTCTCTTAGTTATCATTATTCTGAGAGTTCGCTTGGCCTTTATAGATTTCGGTTCGTTCTTTGCATCATACGTCATATGCATGATAATATGTTAGAATCTAAGACGATGGATTTCGGTTTTCAATTCTTTCGCAATGTTTGTGTGGATTTTTTTTTGTTTTTGCTGTAGGCTGATCATGTGACACACTATAAGCGTGTTTAAATATCTTTACTGGTTGCTTTGCCTTAGCAGCTGCTTTTCCGGATGATATTTTGGTTTTGTGGCTAAATAAAGTAAGGAAAATCTGTTATACTGGTATACATTTTTTTTTATATATATTAGTCATTCTTTTCCTAAATTTTAATAAGCGAGATTACTTCAGTGATTGATCTGTATCCGCTTTCCATTGAAAAAAAGTGATCATAGCGGAAAATGTATTAAAAACCGATCGCCTTTAAGAAAAGCTATTGCCATTTTATTTTCAGAGTGTCGTGTTGGCAGGAGATGTTAAGTGTGACGTCATGATTTTCTTTCCAAACATATTTTTATTGGTCAGAAGTCTATTACGTCGGAGCATCTATAAATAGATCATCGTGAGATTGAGCAACACATTCGGTGAGTCGAGCAGACAGGCACAGTGTGGAAGCAGGGACAAGGAGGCAGGATCATCTTTTATTTGTTTATTCTCAGTAGTTTTAGTCCAACTGAATGACAAAATAAAGCATTAATTCAACTTTAAAAAGAGCTACTTAATTTAGAGATAGATCCGATAGTTAAGGGGCAAGTGTCCGCTTGACTGTGGCCTGGAGGAGTCTGGTTCAATTCCCTACTCCAGAGGAGGTCGACACAAGGTAACACAAGGTAAGAAGCCATTGTCTCCTTCTTTAACTAAAACCACCTTTTTCTCATTCGTTATTTTAGGAGATACACTTCCTTGAGGATCTGAAAACATTTTTCACACTGAATTCTCCTTCAGACGGGTCTTAGGATTCATCCAGTCCTACACTGTAGGAGGTACTTCCGGTTAAACAAAAACAGAGCGAAAAATGAGTGATTAAAGGATTTGAAAAACTCTATTGATAAAAAGGAATCACCATATTGTTATTCGGTTAAAAATAATTATAAAAATTTACAATTAGGAAATTTTAGAAATATTAATAATTCTATGTGAATCTATATGTTAAACTAGCGTTTATCCTCAAATAAAGATATGGGGAACAAAAGACTGAGACTCCTGCGATCAGCAGTAGTCTAACGGATTTAACAAAGATAATTCCGACGATCGCTGCCTTAATCCATTGGATTTCATTCTCATACTTCTTCTATATTTTAGATCCTGTACAAAAGAGTGTTGATGGTGAATTTAGAATTCTATTTACTTTATATTTGCCTCACTTACCGTATTATAGAAGAAAAAAAGTCTTAGCTTTATACAGTACAGTTATCTGTAAGTCTTTAATACTCCTAAGTTCTTTATTTCAATAATAAAACATAAAAAAAATTACAGCATTTTAATTTTACTTTTACCTTATCCTTGGTGGTGGATTTCCTTGAGCAACACAAGGTAAGAAGCCATTTTCTCCTTCTTTAACTAAAATCACCTTTTTTCCATTCGTTATTTTAGGAGATACACTTCCTTGAGGATCTGAAAAAAATATATTTCCATTTTTCTTTAATGAAATTCAACATTTCGTTTATTTTCTTTTACAGAAAAATAAGTAAATAAAAAGCTAACAATTAACTCTTATCATAATATCGTAATTTTCACAATTTTCTGGAAACACAATAAATTTATTCAAGAAATATAATAAAGTTCTTTTCTAATAATGAGATGAATAAAATTTAGGATCCCCACTACATCCGGCGAACGATGGACCGTAGCCCTAGTTGCGACTACCCTTCCCTGACTGTAATTTTCCGCAGTCTTCTCTTCGATCTTCCTCCGTCTCACTTTTCACTTCTTCTGCTGATCTTTTCTTTAATCCTAATAACGAAATGGATACGAAACACCTCATCCCTTTTATCTCCACTACGTGGGTTAAATCCCAGATATTCTTCATTTTCAATAACTACCTAACTATTAGTAATTTCATTTGTGCCACATGCTAACAACATCATTTTCATACATTCCTTTTTACTTAATAAAAATTATTCACACCAATACAGATGGAAGAACAGGGGGGGGGGGTTCACTCTTTCATTTATTTCATATTTCTTATTTTAAATCTAGGAGAAATTCTATAATTCAATAAAATAAATATTTTGTAAAAATTTAACGTGTGTGAAATTGATGGTGTAGTTTAAAAAAGGTTATACACTCAATAATTAAAAAACATAAAAACACTTTAAAATCTCGACCAGGTTTCGATCGGACCTGCCGATCATTTTCAAGTGACCTTTTCAAATTAAAATTAATCCACTAAAAATAGCACTGACGTGTTTAAAGAAAAGACCTCCGCAACGTTTCGAATCTTCAACTGAAATTAAGATTCATTTTCAAGCATTCTACTTATTTAAAACATCCTTAGTGGAAAAGACAATAGAACGAAAAACTAAAGATGTAAATCTCCCTCTAGTGTTTAATATATTAACTATGTTAGCGGAAATATCTATCTGCTAACAAAAAGAGCGTCGTAGTACTTATAAATGCAGATTTCATGATCAAAAAACTTTAAACATCATTAACATAAAACCATAAATTCAAAGTGAACAATTATAAACCGTATTCCATGATATTGGTCATAGAAAGATCTTGATTATAGCTATGAAGCAAAATTATGAAGCAAAACTCATAAAACATGCGTAGATAATTGTCTTCCTTGACACCAAAAACAACTGGATTATCAATGTCCAACTCAGGGGTATTAAACTGGCAATGGCATAGGGTATGATAGGCTTTATTGCCCTTATTTACAGTGATAATTATGTTCCTTTAATCGTGTTTCAAGGCAACGTTTTGACTGACCAATATATAGGCAACTATTACTTGTATTAGTATTGCTTCCATCTTTTTTGCATCTTATTCCATATATAGTGCCTTGTTTGTGTAGAAGATGTTTTCTGGCATGGATTGATTTTGCTGTTTTAGTATATAACTGATAGTATACTAGATTGGCTTACTAACCTAATATCTGATTTGTTTAAAACTGGTTTCAATTTTTTAAACAACATCTCATCATAAGTAATGGATATATAATTTCTTATTCTGGAATTTCTATTACTCCCAATGGGGTTGGTTAAGATAGGTTGATACAAACTTAAAGTTCGTTTCTTTTTAAAATAGGCTACCTAGCGATGTACTTATCAATTACCTCCAAGGGGAACCCATTATTATTAAAGATATGTTTAATAGTTTGAATTTCACGATGTAAGAGCCTTGAACTAGAGCATATTTTTATAACTCTGTGTAGTGCCATACGTACTGAATTTATCTTATAACTTGTTGGAACCGAGCTCCTGTAATTGATGGAAATATGTGCATCGGTTGGTTGGAGATCTTTTCTTTAATCACATAAGTGCTATTATTAGTGGATTAATTTTAATAGTTTTAAATAGCACGTAAAACGTTCTAGGATGACCTTTTCAAATATTTTATTTTAGAATAAGTTTACTTTATTAACACAAACATACTACAAGATAAAGCTGAAAAGAATATTATCAAAGGTTTTTAAAATGCAAGAATGGAATATTTTACATTAGAAAAAAAGAAAATTACTAAGAGCAATCCTCCCACCTGTGATAAAAAGTTTTCCTGCAGTAACACTGATCTTCTCTTTTCCTGATAATGTATCTGTTACTTTACATCGAAAAGAAGATAAACCATCATCAGGATCCACGTCTTTAATATATAAATCTCCATTCGGCATCATTTGGTATTTGGAATCTGTAAGAATAAACCTATCTTTTACATCTTCAATTTGATTCACTAAATAAGGCAGTGTTTTTAAAGATCATTCAATACTCCTTCATCAAGTAAATGGAACTTACGGGAATTGATGTGTTTGGTTGTTATTTCTGTAACAGAATCACGGATCCAAGATGTAACTTTGACGAAATCCATTAATAATTGAGGAATGTGACATTTCATAACAGCTGTGTTTCCTTTAATAGTGTACACGTCATAAACATAAGTTTCGTAAGGCTGGGATACAACTGTCAAAGAAACAAAAGGATCTTTGTTATTTATTACACATTGAATAAATGCAAGTTGAATGGAAAAAGTATATTTTATAGTAACCCTCTTACCTTTCATAATGAAATAAAAGAAGAAAACGTGTAAATAATAAAGACAACAGTTACGATAAATATTCTTAATGTAATCACAAAAAATCATAGCATTCTTATCACAATTCAACAATGAGAAAAAGAATGATTATGAGGAAGTCAAATTATTTACATTGAAGAAAATTAAATCTGTGAACTTCGCCTACTACCATCAATAGAAATACCATCAATCTATTTCAAGACTAATATAAAATTTTGTATTTGATTTATACACATTTACTCTTATGAATGTGATTGCAGAAGTCGAAGCTTCCAGTTTAGTACTGAATTGAATTAGCCAATGACCTTAAGGATGCTGGAATTACACTTATAAAGGTCTACACGACGGATATGAAAGGAAAGAGAATTTCTTTAAGATAAAATATTAAATGTATTGATATTTTAATATTAAACTATAATCTGGGAAAATAAGAGAGGAAATAGAATATCGAAACTCATATTTAAGAGTTTTCCTTGAAAATACTCTTAAGAATGATCATCGGAGAAAATTAGTGAGAAAATTCATGTGCCAGCCGTTCGCCGGCCTGAATGATTTTTTTTTTAAATATTCAAACTGCCCATTTGAATTATTAATAAACAATAATGGGTGACACCAAATTGTTTACCAAATTTTCTCACTAATTTTTCTTTAGTTGAGTTTTTTATTGTTCATTTTTCTCTTGAGGCACCACTGCCCTTCCGATGATCATTCATATTAGCCTCAGTATGGAGACCTTGTTGTTTTACTGGTGACTGCTGCTGGCTGATGATCCCCAAAGAGCGTGAAATAGCTGTTCCAGGATATCACTTGGTATACAATTTGGTCTCACCCATTGTTGTTTACTCTTAAGAATATTTTCTTAAAAATTTCTTACATCTCAAAAATAATTTTAAGGTTTTTTTTTTTTTTTTTATTAGGCAGATATTCTTAAAGTTGTCTAAGCATTTGTCTCTTAAAATTAAAAACAAAAAGTCTTTCTCTCTCTCATTAATGAATTACATAAATAAGAATAACTTAAATGTTCCAAAAATCCTTAATTAATGGTATTTATCTAGAAAAACCTTGAAAAATTGAAATGTATTATTATTAGTTTGCAAAGATAGGCAATAAAAATGACTTTGCTATAAAATTATAGTGACTAACCTCCTTTGACAGTGACATCCTTTGATACCAGTGCTCCTACTGAGTTAGTGATGGAGCATTTGTACACTGTGGTATGAACGTCTTGACGATAGTCTTCTGCTCTGAATGGGGGAAAGACAAGTGTTCCATCCGTCTGAATATGTCTTAGTCCTTGTACTTCATTCACTTCAGATCCATCAGATAATAACCAGGTGACAGTGGATTGATGTCCATTGGCAGAACAAAGAACACGTCCACCAGTGGAATTGGAGAATACAACCTTAGAAGGAGGTTCCATTGCGAAAGAGGGAGCAGAAGTTACTTCAGAGCCGTACACTACAGAAATCACACGGATGGTTTTTGTTTTTTCAGTATTTTTATATGTGCTAATCCAAAATGCTATTAAAAAACATCTAAAAATTTCTTTAAAGTTTCGTAAAAGTAAAAGATATAGAACCGAAAGATATTTTAACTGAAATAAATTTAAAGTAGCTTTGAAATCTAATGAATGTACAGTGAAACTTGGATAATTCGAACTTGTTTAATTTGAAATTCTGGATAATTCGAATTTTTTGCTCGGTCCCTAGAATTCTGTATTAAAATAATGTTAAAAAATCGTGGATAAGTCGAATTTTATTTTGGATAATTCGAGTTTTTCGTAAGATTGTCCTTAAAATATTATGGTAAAAATTGTTCCTGAGACTTTTCTCAGTTTTAAGATACATTATTTCTTTTAACGGTCTTTCTAATGAACACAAAAGCGAGGTTTGGAATGTCACCATGTGGGGATTTCCGAGGATTTTTCTGTCCACCCTCTGTTATTACTAAAAATATACATTTTTAGTTTTTGTGCTTGTGCTTTAATTATTGTTTATATGCTCTTACTATGCCATTGTCAAAAGCTAAAGCTCCTTATAAGTCATTAACATTAGCTGAAAAGGTAGCGGTGATTAAGGAAGTGGAAAAAGGCCTTAAAAAGAAATCGGAGATCGCCAAGGAATTTGGAATTCCATCCTACACGTTATCGACATATTTGAAGAACAAAGATAAAATCTTGAGCAGCAAAAATGGCAATGGAAAAAATAGAAAAAGAACGAGAGGACCTGACAACCCAAAGGTTGGAATCATATGCTATGACTCAAAGATTGCATTCAATGAAGCAATTAAAAGTATCTGCCTTTTTTTTTTTGAAAGTGATGAATAATTAAGCTAGTAAAAAATGTTTGATTTAATGAAAAAAAAATATAGCAGTATTCTTAGATGAAGTTTATGTGCTAAATCTTTGATCGTGGAGTTAATCTTTTTTATTTATCTCTTCTGTTTGAGAGAATATATGTAATTCGAATTTTTGGATAATTCGAACTTTTTCTCTGGCCCCTTCAGCTTCGAATTATCCAAGTTTCACTGTATTAACGCGCAACTGTATTTAAATACGAAACGACTGTTTCCACAAAACATTAGAAAAAATATTTAATAAGAAGGTTTTCGAAACTTGTAACTTGTTTTATATTTTTTATTTTTTTATTAAATGTATTTCTAACGTTTCGCTTTATATGAAATGTGAGAAATTTTTGTCAGATAGAGGAAGCTTTTCATATCCCATCTACAAGTATAGATCAAACAAATCAAACGTCGCAAGACCGCTAATTTTTAATAAATTACCGCTTCTCTTACGACGAAATAAACCGTTATCAAAGCAGTCTTGAAAAAAAAATTACGTAATTTATTTATTTACTGAAAGTTTAAAAATGAAACTGAAATTTCATTAAAAATTTGCTACTTCCGGAGTCAAAGTCAGTATTTGAAATGGAAAGAAAAACTTGGATATCCACCTATTCTATTTGAAATACGACGATTTGAAAATCATGTGATTCGCAAACCATTGAGCTTTAACTACTTCCACCAATGAGAAAGGACATTTACCAGAGCGATGACATTTACAGTGGACTAGTTTCGCTGCACCACCTACCTTCTCTAGCAGCCATGGGGATGAGAGCGAACGGAAGCCATAAGAGCAGCTGTATTATAGCTCTCACAGGAATCCTTGGATGGGATGCTGTCATCTTGCACCCCTTCAGAGATACCTTTATACTATAACACAACAGACAAATTGTATGAGGTTGCCTAGATGTTACGTATCAGCAAAACGAGACACAAAGGTGAATCAATGACTGCCTAATGCGATTGGTGTTGCAGAAAACATATTCCCTTAAAATACATTCACAGCTTTATCACGGTTTGACTTGAGATATAGACTGGTTTTCTGTACTTCTGAGTAAACACTAAACTTCTGGGACTCTGCTAAACTACTATTAACGAATGTGATTCATTCTGTCTAATAAATTGAAATACGCTTTATTCTGTTCACTCTTTTTTGATCTATTTTTAACAATAATTTACTGTATTTTCCGATATTTGTCAGTCGATTCTTAAATATTAAGGAAGCTTCTAAATCATGCGTTGAACTTTTAGACTCCGAATATAAAAAAAAAAAGATATGAGAACATCGAGTTTGTAAAGCGGGGAGTGTTGAAGATTTTATTTCGAATGGGAACGGATAAATGCGACCGACATTTTATTAACTATTAATGCAATTTTATCTTTAAAAAAATTACTAAAAAAAATAAACTATTGTTTATGTTACTGTTTAAATTTGAATGAATCCCCATTTATTATTATATATGTTTCTTATTTCTGATTTCTTAATTTGAAAGTAATTTCATTTTTAAGGGAGGAATGAAATTCGAGTTCATAGTAAAAATAGAAAAATTTTATCATTAAAGAAAAAAAACAAAAAAAAAAAGTCGTTATGTTACCTTCCCCTTTGTATAACTAAGTGTATATGAAAAAGAACAACTCGAAAATACGACTAACGTAAAGAAATAATTTCTAATTATTACGTTAAACTTATCCTTGGATTAGGATTAAATTTCTTTTATGGAAAATTGTAAAAATAATTCCTTCAACTTTCTCTTTTTTTTATAAAAACAAATCTGATGTAATTTTAATTTAAAAAAATATCCTAATATTTATGTACTTTTTTTTTTGGTTATCCATATTAAATAAATTTTTGTGAAAATTTATTAAATTCGAGAAAATGTATATTTAAATTAATCAGGATAACAAATATTTGTAGAGGTTCTGAGAATTAATTTCTGAAGAAATAAACCAGTATCAAAAAGCTTAAAAAAACCAATGTAATTGTAAATAAAAGAAACCAGTTAAATTCCATAAATATATCATCATTCAATCTGTTTATCTTGTCGCTTTTTTATGTGAATGTACTTTTGCAGTAATAAATTATTGAGTTTTGATAAATTACCGCTGTTTCAGAAGAAATAAATCATTAAATTGTACAACACTTTTTCAAAAGAATAATGAAAATAGTAGTTATTGATGAAAATCCACAAATTAAGCTGAAACTGAAGAATCAACTTGTTTTTGATGCAAGACAACTCCGGAAGTGATAAACTGAACTTCCGCTTACATAAATTTGGGGCCGTCCATTAATTACGTGAGGTGTTTTTTCAAAAATTTGGACCCCCCCCCCCCCCGTGGTTTTTTTATACATTTGGCCCCCCCCCCCCCCTTGGTGAGATTTTGCCGGACCCCCCCCCTCCCCCTTGGTGAGATTTCAAAAATTTTAACAACCAAAAAAAAAAAGGAAATCTCTATAATATATATTTTCTCTGAATGAAAAAGTTTACGTGAGATTTTCGTTAACCCACCCCTCCCCCTTGGTGAAATTTGGTGAGATTTAGCCGGACCCCCCCTCCCCCTTTTGACCTCACGTAATTAATGGACGACCCCTTTAACAATGATTTTACTTTTTCTTTGTAAGTTTGACAAATTTACTTTCTCTAATTGTCTTGTTACAGGGTTTCGCTCAGCATTTTAAGTATTTATAATTTTTAAAATCCTTTTCTTAGTTCTTTTCACTTATAAAAATCAAATTCAAAGATATTTCAAAATTTAATAACATCATGAAATAAATTTTCCTTCAAAAGTTATTTATATCATACAATAAATTTTCTTTTGTTCATACTTTCATAACTTGGTTCCTTATTTTAATTGTAAATATAAGTTATAAATTATACCAATCTAATTATTAATTTTAACACTTCAGATTTAAGATAACAACTTATGCTTCTTGAGAATAAGGAAATTTAAAAAATTTTTCTTTTTTATTTTGCTTTTAAAGTAAGAATACTGTAATTGCCAAAGAATGAAACCTCCTTAAGTGAATAGATATATAGTAATCATTTTAAAAAGTCATATGTTTGCATATTCAGGATTTTAATTTCAAATAGTGAAATACAGTAAGAGAAATTTTCTAACATTGTTTAAAATCATTCTATTTTCATGCAATACAAAACTAAGTTTACATTTTACTATGATTTTCACAAAATATTAAATATTCTATGATGATATAGTTGATTAAAAGCTAGTTAAAAGAATTACAAAAGATCATTAAGGCAACACAATCATTGTAGATGTACTTTTTAGGAGAGGGTGAAATGACAAAGAATGAAAATACAATAAGACAAAAACACAATTAAAATAAGAAGTGGAATCTACAACCGTATAAATACGGTACATTCAAATTAAAACTAACCAAAATTATTCATTTAATTACTTTTTTTTAATTTACTAATTTTTATTTTCTCCCTCTTTTCTACATTATTTAAATATTCAAAATATTGAAAAATATTTTAAAAAGCACGGATAGTTACCTTATTTAACTACAATTTAGTAGAATTGTAGAAATAATTATAATTAAGTAGAAAAGTCTTAACTCTAAATATTATAATTATTAACCACAGAATATAAATCTATTAACGTACCATCGTTACATGTTTGTTACTGCATTACTAACTTGTATTACATTAAAGTATTATACTATTGCAATTTGAACAAGCAATTCAAGGAGTGGACTACAGGCAGCATAAGAACTTCTACTATTATATATTAAACTTATTTTAATCTATATATAATATATGCTAACACAATAATCTATTTAAGTTCTCTAACATTTTAATAATTTCTACTACTAATATTGACGGTGAAGTTTTCTTAAATAGGTTAAATATATCATGCAACATATAATCCATAAGCTTTTGGAATATTCGTAATTCTTGTTGGAAAGCCTTTGAAAACACTTAAATTAGATTCCAAATGGAGGTGGGTCATAACCATCTTCAGTTTTTCCTTTAGTAGCGATGGGGAAAGGAGGGGAATTAACATTGCCTGGAAATATGAATGTTGTTTCCTGCGTTCCTGGCATACCCCTAAAAGAACAAAAATATATCATTATAATAATACCGTATTTACGCGCATAATTTCCCCCATCGCGTATTTTCCCCACCCCAGTTTTTGTTGATTACAAAATTCAATTTTTATTTTTATCGCATAATTTCCCCACCTCTACTTCAGCTATAAAGATGGCGGGCTGCGCTGCGTGAGTTACGAAATTACGTCACAGTCGCGCACACACTTCCGAGCATGCCTATTGCTTAACTGTACTTTGAAGAAAAAACAAATGTTGAGATGTGATTTCTTATATTTTAAATGTTGCGTGTTAATAAAATTGTGTTAATTACATTTCTTGCTTTAAAAATCAATATTTAACATGGTTTTCCTTACACTTTCACCATATTTTTTTTCCTTAAAATTGAAAAACATGGCGTAATTTCCCCACCCCCCTTTTTTTGTCAAAATATTGATGAAAAAAAAGGGGAAATTATGCGAGTAAATACGGTAACTGTTTTTAAATGTTGAGAATAACTGGATAAATGATATCTCATTTACATTTAGAATGTCTTTGGGTTTCTCTGTCAGGACATATTTCAAAATTACAAAAATTTCCATAATTAAAATTTTAGGCTTTCAATTTTTTCCAAATTTTTAAAATTTTAGGCCCTTGTTGGGGAGCTTGAGTTAAAACCTGAAGTTAATTCGAAACAAAATATAGTTGACGTGCCAAATTTCGAATACCCTCGTGTGATAAAAAGTTGTTTAAAAAAAAAACAAATACTTTATTTTAAAAGAATTGTTCATTCATTTGTTAACCACTTTTGCCTCCTTTGGTCCGCATCTTATCAATAGGATCTTTCTTGTAACAACATTCACCTATCTATAAAAAATTAGCATTGTAGGATACATAGTTTTTGAGTTACTGTAATTATAGGCAACGGATAAGTAAATTTGGATTTCTTTTTGTTTTTAATTTATCAGTACAATCCAGCCCGAGACGAATAAATTCCCTTTGTCAGCCGGTTCTCTTATTGATACAATATCTAGTAAGCAAATACACACACAATAAATGAAATTGATTATTATTTTTTAAGATAAAGTTTATGTAATAAGAGATAATAAATCTTTATTCTTTCATTGTAATTCTTTTGTTACTTCAAATAATAAATTTATTATATTTTTTTTATTATATTTGATGTAAACAAAATTATATGGAACAAATTGATTTTAGTATTCTAACATCAATTCAAGCATTCTAAACATCTTTACAAGCCTTAAACTAATATCCTCCAGTAGCTAGATGTGGATGTAAAAGAACGCGATATGTAAAACGCGCCGCGAACTTTTTTGAATGGGCCCCGAGAGATTTTACTCTGTTTCGCTTCTCGATTAAAGTAAAATCAACAATAATAAACATAATAAAGTGTATACTCACAAATGATAGCCGATGCACCTGGTTAATATTCAAAAAAGTTTCTTTAATATAAAAATTAAATATGACTATAGTTTCTGGCAAGACTTGATAATAGGCGCTCAGCTGTGCCAGAAACTATAGTCGTATTTAATTTTTGTATTAAAGAAACTTTTTTGAATATTAACCAGGTGCATCGGCTATCCATTTGTGAGTAAACTATGAACAGTGCACGTAACATTCTATTTGTGATAATAAAGTGTTTTGCATGTTTTAATTTTCACCTTATACTTGTAATCATTATCTATCACTGAAATAAGGTATTTCATGGTATTTCATTGTCTTTATTTATTATCATGGAGTTTTAATATGGCTGTAGCCCATTCTTGCTTCCCAGTCTTCTTCTCTCTTCAGTCTCTCATCCCATTCTCTTTTGTCCATTAATACAGTGATCAACGCAATTAGAGGATTTGCGAAAATGACAGGAAGGAAGGAACAATCAACATCCTATGTAGGATATGCTGAAAAATGTTGATATTGATTGTCCATTCCTATTAATTTCGCAATATCCACTAATTGTTTGATCAGTGTTTGTATACTAACGTTTCATCTAATATATTTCACTGTATTTCATTGCCTTACCATTTTTATTTTTAAATAAAAACGATCAGTCTGTAAAGTACATTTAATGAAAAGAGATTTTGTTTTCAATTTTAGTGAAGCTAAAGTTGTGAATACTAAGAAATTATTATTCTACAAAACTTTATAAATACTTACTTATTATTTTCATTATTTTCTAAAATTGACTGGAACTTTCTATATAATATTTTTTCCTGACTTTCTGAAATATGAATTATTTGATGATTTGAATAATATAATTCATTTTATGAAGATTAGGATATTTAGCAAATTTAAATTACCTTTCATTTAAATTGTCACCTGGGAAATTTGGGCAAAATGGTCCTTGATTTCCTAATTAAAGATGAAAAAAAAAAACGATAATAAGAATGATATGACTTATCAATCAATTTCTTTCACATATATTTGTGTTTGGGTTAAACAAGTTTTAAAAAATTGAAAATGTAGATAAATCATTTTTTTGTTCTTTAACAATAATAGCAAGATTTTATAAAGAAAAATCTTCTTTTTTACTAATTAAAACTAGGCTGATGTAACTTTCAGTCTGTCTCAGATTGTTCTTTTATTAACGTAGGATTTTTTTTTCTTTATTGAGTGGCCAAAATAATGAACAATAATAACGATTAAAATTTATTTTCATGTAGTTGTCTAATAGAAAACAAGTGAATGGAATTTTGTGCTAAAGCATAAATTTTAGGACGACCAACAAAATTAAAAAAAAAAAAAATAAAAGTAGTAAATTAACGTAAGAAAAAATAAAAAAATAATTAGGAAAACAAGAAAAACAAAAAAACAAAAAATCCACGCGGACTTTGAGGAAAAAAAAACAAAACAATAGACACAAGGATTCGATGTGACAATATTCAGCATACGAGTTCGAGAACTTACCGATCAAGCTACAGCTGACAACTGAAACGAAACGGTTGCATTTCTGATATTTAAGCTAATACCGGAAATCTTATGGAAACAATGCCAAATATCTCGAACATGAGAGGGTGTTGGCCTCTAATGTTAGCCAAAATCAATCTATTTCCATGTTGTTTGGGCCTCTGAACACGAAGATGAAATCCGTTTGTCCATCCGACCTTCCGTTCGGGAGTTGCCAGGGGTGGACAGACACGGACGGACAGACAGGAAAAACGCAATCATGGCCGCCATCACAATAGCTCCCAAAAGGTCGCTAAAAAACAGCATATGTTACTGTCATTGTTACGTATCCATGAAAGGTCACAGAAATCTGAAAACGTACTCTAGACGATTTGCTTCGGATTCATTACAACGTAATAATGAAATAAGAAAATGAATGATTAAATACTTTTAATCGTTATTATGTAGTAAATTCACTGCATGTAATTGAGGGTTGTAACAATACTAAGAAGTTGACTTAGTAATTTGGTATCACATCCTAGATCACTGTAAAAGCATAAAACATTGATCGTTTAATTTTGGTTATTTAAGTAGAATGTTTTGAAAATAAGATTGTAGAATGTAATTTATCTCTAGTCTATATCTTAAATCGTTTTCACCTGCGCTGTTACATTGCTACATATGGCAATAAAAAATAATTACGAACCAGTATCTTCCGAAAGAGCAGATGATTTGCAAGATCCAATTTTTGCAATTCTCTGAGCATGGTTCGGATCGAAATAGACGCACTACGACCTTTGTTGAAATCTAATGTCTATTATGTAATCTAACTGGCAAACCTGTTTCTCCGTAAACTCAGAACACGACCGTGGCTGGAAAGAATAGTTTCCGGACCACATTGGTGCCCATTTGGATAAGGAAGAGCCATTTGTCAGATCCTTCGTAATGGTTGCTTTTGAGAAGCCAGTTATTTTTGTTTGTTTTGTTAAGTGTTTGTTTTTGTTCCCAGACGATTAAAGCTTTTTCGAATCTGGCGGATATTCCAGTTTTTACATGAACAACTGTAACAGAATAGATGAGTCCCTATTTAAAAGACTCACCCTATCCACCAGAAGCCCATACGACCATTGCATTCGCATATGTACTCATATCTTACCGTGGACTCTTTTATCTTAAAGGTTCCTAAATTTTGGTCAGCGTAGGATTGACTATTCTGCAATAAAGGACTGACAACCCGCGTCTATCACCATTTCTCGCCTTAAAAAATTTCGAAACCCATAGACAAATCAAGAAAAGAATTGTAAGAAATCAAAAGTCAGTTTCGTATTATTACGTTTTCACATCAAAAGCAAACAAAAAATATATAATTTTTATATTATAGGGATACTTCTTGCGCTGATTCCCATTACGACTAAACATCAAGTAACATAAAAAGGGGTCCTGTGGTGGTTTGGCTGTGAATCTCTATAATCCTAGTGCTACTTAAATCTTCTGCGATTCGTCCACAAAGTAGGAAAAAAAAAACTACATTTGAGTTATTTTAATTTTACACCAACAAATATTTATATTCTGTTTATATTATTATGTATTTCACTCACCAGATGGCATCATTGCAGGAGGCATTTGGTTTCTTTGAATCATGTCACCGGGTCCGGGACCATTAGGACCTCCATGGAACTGAATTATACCTGAGGAAGCATATGGGCTTGGATCTGTAAAAATACACAAATGTAAAATTAGTAGATAAAAGAGAAAATTATCATTTATTTAATCCTTAGAATTCTTCCAATTAAACATTTAAAATATTTTATTAAAACAACATTAAAATGAGTTGTGGACTCTCATCTAAAAAAAATTCTATTTTTCTTTAGCCAGTTTCGTTAATTTTCATCCTAATTCATATGAAGCTTTGTTCAATCATTTGAAATTCAAAATCTAGAGTTTGCAAGAGTATTAAAAATTGAAACTTGTTTAAGAGTTCAAAAGAATATACCGTAATTAAAAATATAAGCTGTAACTTACAGCTTTTTCTTGTAGATAGCAGATATTTCTGAACAAAAAGAAAATTTAGTAGTGTTTATAGAAAGAGTTTTTATGAACTTTTTTATGTAAATTTACACTGTGTAATACTCCACAGTGTACAGTCGCTGTGGAATATTACGAATAACTGGCATTAGGTCTCAGAATCAGTACGGGAATCCACATTTAAGAACTAAGGCCATTTGAAATTAGTATCTTGAGAACGATGGTGTCATCTGTTTCATAAGGATAATACCTACAAACATTTAAGGAGTTAAGTAATGCTTTAAGCTTATTTCTGTGAATATTGTTACCACTGATTTGAATGTATTCCGAATAGCTCTTCAGCGATTACAAATATTGCAGCTTCGGATTTACGAAGCTGGGAATTACAAAAATAATTAGTTTTAATAGGTGATTGCGATAAATACACGAAAAGAACCAATAGCAAATGGAAACGTCTAATTGCATTTGAAATGTCTTTAGAGTTCTTGTGGAACGATCCCAATAGCGATGTCATGAATCCAAGTCCTTTGCAATTGTAGACGAAGTGTCCCCGTTACTTTCCTCGAACTGTCTTCTTTAGTACTGGCTCCAATTGCCGAAGCTTTTCTCCATTTCTGTTGGGTCATCGCTTTTCTGGATTGCCGTCCCGTATATAGATCCTGTATCTTTAGCAGGGTTGTCGCCTTCCGAACTTGTCCCAAATCTGGAACCTCTTTCGGAAGGTGGGCTATCTTCTTCCTGGGCTTTCGCACTAAGGGTGGTTTCTTCTTATTCAGCTGGAACCTTCTTATGCTGGTTTTCAGGCTCCTTGACTAAAGACTCAAATAAGAATGCCTTTTGAATCGAGCTGATACGGCCGTCCCAGAGTATCAGCTCGACTCAAAAGGCATTCTTATTTGAATTATTGCTTTTATTTTGTTCATTAGAGGGTTTGTTATTTATTTGTTTACATTTTTTTTTCCTTTTGTGGTCAAATACCTTTTGTGGTAGCCTGAGTGCTGCCCAAGGTTTTGGAATCCACATTTTGTTCTTGTTTTTATTTTCTTTATTTTAGTCTTTGAGGGGTCACAGTTTCCATCATGTATGTTGACTAAAGACTAGCTGTCTTCTTCTTCCGTGCAATGTAGAAGAATCGCTCGTCGTCGACGGCTGCCCACTAACTCTTCTTTTCAATGAGAGGAGAACTCCTTCTTACGGCTGAGTTACTGCCCACGAATGTTATATGTTACACCTTATCTTCAGCGGGAGGAAGTCGCTATGCGGCTGGCTACCGTGTCGATCAGCCCTGACCTCGCTCTGCTTCCCTTCTTATATTCCTTTCAAGCCCCCTTCTGGCTGTAGTAGTGGAGGGGTCTATTCAAAAGCAGGGAGGCAGAGTCAGGCCAGTCGATTCCAATAGAGGGAGCTTGGGCTAATTAACCGGTAACAATATCGTCATTTAAGAAAATTTATTATCTGAAGCTTTTTATGAAGAAATTAACAATATTTATATACTTCTATTACTATTAAAAAAACGAACATATTAAAATCAACAGCAGCGCTCTTTAATAGACATTTGCTGATGTATTCAAAACGCGGCACAATAATACATTAAGAAAGGTGTAAATGAATTACGTATTCAATTGAAAGAATGGGAACAAAGTATTGCATCTGTGCTTGAATAAAAAGAAAAAAATTTCTTTTACGAATTCTCAAACCCTTAACTTTTAAAATACCAGCATTATTCATGGAATGACCAAAGAATTACTCTTGTTTTGGTGTTTTGTTTGTGTCACTTACCTGATCCTTTTCTGTTAATGGTTGCATATCCATCAGAATGAATAAAGGTTGTTCCAGAAGAAGGTCTCAGGGTTCGACTCCAAGTGTTCAAATTAGTTCCATCTTCAGAATAAAATACTAAGAATACAAAGAAACACATTGTTTAAGATCTGTTTTCAAACATTTCTACAGTTCCTTTCAGATTTCTGTAGATCATTGGTAGGTGGTTAAGAATGGTAAGGATCCATGTTTTCTTTCATTCAAATCATTTGTACAATTTTAATTAGCATTATTCATTGTTATGACAAACTAATATCAATGTTAATACTGGCCATTTAGCAATGGTCCATAGGAATCTGAGTTGACAGCAATATTTGAGAACAATTGATACGTGAAATTTTCCTACAAAATCTACATAATTCATAGTTACCAGATAACGAATCGACTATATTCACACTGACTTCATAACATTAACTATAAAAAAGTAAAATTTTAGAGTTATAAGAATAAAAAATTGTAATTTAAAATCTTGATTTTGTTTTCTTACTTGATGGTGCTCCTTCACTTCCGTTTCTTCTCTTCATAACAACACAAACCACAGCAGAAGCAATAATAACCACAATTAGTAAAGCCACTGCGGGAATAAAGATATAAGGATCCAAGTAGAAGATATAAACTGGTTGGATTTCTTCAAACGTCTCAGGAGCAATGGTTCCTAAGCAAGTAAAGAAGTAACTGTGATTATTCCATATAATAGCCATTGTGTTACAAAGTATGTAATTTATAGGTATGATAATTTCTATTTTACCCCCATTGGGTGTATGAGTAGCAAACTTGTACTCAGTTGCAGTGACTCTTCCACTGGTGTGGGTGGTGAGACGTAGAATATACCATGTGGCAGATGATAGACCAGGAATCACCAGCTTCTTTTGTGATGGTTTGATATCAGTGGATACCAAAGTCCAATCTTTATCTGAATGTTGCTTATATTCCACTCCAAAATGATCAATTGGACAACCATTCATTGGCCAAGAGTCCAAGTTGACTGTGATGAAGGAAGTTCCCTCTCGGATCAATTCTTCTTTGACGGGGGCAACGATTTCTGAGATAAACGAATATTTTGTAAAATTACAAACAAATTTTCAGCAGGTTTCCTTTACAATAAAGAGAAATTTCGTTTTAATAAAGAGAAAACGGATGTATACAAAGCAACTGTAATTAATGGTTAAATTTTGTTAAAAAAGAGTAAAAGGGTTTATGATTAGGGTTTTTTTTTTTTAAATTTAAAGTAAAAGTTGAGGAATTATTAACTAATTTATAAAAGAAAAATTTTAATTTTTAGCAGTAAATACGAATTTATTAACTTTTTGTAAAAGGGATTATTAAATAACCAAAACATGTCGTGTATTAAGTTTGGTTTTGGTTTTCATCCTGATTTTTGATAATTTAAGATTTAGTAAATTATTCCTTAATAACGAGGGAATATCCAAAAAGAAAAACCAGGAAAAGGATTAAATGTTTCAAATAGCAATGTGTAGGTGGAACTTTATTCCAAAGTGTATTCTTTATTCCTTATAGGATTTCTGAGAAATGATTTACTTTCGACTTTTTTTTCATGCTGTTAGGAAGAAGAAACTTTAATAAAAAGTAACATAAAAAGAGACAGTTTATGTTAGTCTGACACCTGTGGTTGAGAGTTTCATTAAATGTTTTTCTTTTTTCAAATAAGTGACTCTTACTTGAAGTAAAAAAATATTTAAAAAAAATCGTCTGATAAATTAAAATGCTGAACTTATCTTTCATTGCTTATAAATAACTTAAAATTATACGGTATATATCCTGTGTTAAACATCCATATTTTTGGAAATTCATTTTTCAGAATTGTAGAAATAAAATAAAAATGTATGTCATAGTTGTACCATTTCCATCAGTGTTGATGGTGATGATGTCACATGGAGATCCAGTTCCAATAGAATTAAAAGCTTCCATATAGATCTGATAGGTGGCGCCACAAGAAAGATCTTTTAAAGTATACACATTGACGTCAGGACGAATCTCAAGGGTTTCCCAGGTTCCAGATTCTTTTCGGAAATGAAGGTTAAATCCTATTTAAGAAAAAGAAAATAATAAAGGAACGCATAAAAATTAAAATAGTCTTCTAATTACTGAATATATGGAACAAGAATTTGATACCTTACAGAACATAACGAAACAGTCACCTATAAATATGAGATAATCATATTAGATAATATGATTTGTAAAGGAGGTTTCTTGATATCTCAGAATATCTATTAGTAAGATGGTTATTTGAGTTTCATTCTTAATATGTTGGTACTAGTTTTTTTGTTTACTTCAGTAATGATTCGTCTTAAAAAGGAAACTTTGGATAAAATTAAAAAATAGGCTAAAAAGAAGCAAAAGACATAATTTTGATGAAAGTTAGAGATGTTGGTAGGAGTTAGAAGCCGCTTAACTCATCTCAATATGAAAGTTCACTAGGATTTTGCTTTTCTTTATTTGGAAAGTTCTTCGGTTTGTCTGTAATCCTCATAACGTTTTTTGTGTTTTTTTTGGTTGAACGACTACGACCATCATAACCCCCTTCGATTTCAAAATCCTAGCAACTCTTATTATTGCTCTCCTCATCAAGAAAATGAATTTCTTGAAATTTGGTAGACAGATTTAAGACAATAGACGATCTTTTATATTTGAATTTTTGTGAGACGAATCCTTGCCAAGAAATTAGCGCCAGAAGACAGAAAAATTTCCCATTGAAAAGTAGTAAACAGTGTTTCTTTTGATGTCTTACACATTGAGTTTTAGTCATTTTAGCTAATCTTTGCGCATATCTTGATTTCATTAATCGTTATTAATAGATTAATGGTTTCAGATAATTTAAGTAACTAATACGGATTTAATTATTACGACCCATATGGGTGCTACTGCGTATGTCCTGTCCGTCCGCCTGTGCGTGTCTATCCCTCCCACCCTAAGAACTTCCGAACGGAAGGTCGGATCAGCAAACGGACTTCACCATAATGTTCAGAGGCGCAAACACTGTAGAAATTGGGTATTCTTTTCTATTAGCAATGCGTGGGCGGGAGGCCCGGCGAAAATTTTGTTTGTGAACGTTGCTTACAAGTTCCTTTGACTGCGGTTGATGAAATATTAATGAGTACTGATACTGAGCACCCATTATAAATATAATCTCACTGACGTTACTTTGCCCTAACTTTTTGGAAATTTGTAATAAATATTTATGCAACTAAAAGCTTTCCATGTCTTGAAATCGATTAGGCACACGTTCAAAGTCCACGTGGGTTTTAATGGTTAGCACAATTTTTTTTTCAGGAAAAGGAAAATTTGTATTGTTTGCATTCAATATTATAGATATTATAATATGAAATACGAAATTTAATTTGAAATAAGTAAACATAGGATTTTGGTGTAGTAATGATAATTAGAATTTCTTTACTTATTTTTTTTTAAAGACAAGATTTTAATGAAAATAGGCTTTACGTTGTTTCATATACTTCCAGTTGATAGTATTTAATTCTAATTCGCTCAGATAATTTTTAAATGTTTATTACCTCTAATTCTGTCTCCTCCATTGGGTCCTGGTTTCCATTGAAGTTGTATAGAAGTCTTCTGTTTAGAAATAATATCAAGATGTGGAGCAGAAGGAGGAACTAAACAAAGATATAAAAGAAATTCAATATATTCTATAATCCTTATACATAATTTCTCAAAGGTGCATTGGTGTTTGTTCGCTATAACTCCCTTAATACTTCATCAAAACCAATGATTGAGATATCATTTTGAAGATTACGTTCCCCGCTAATGACGAAAAATAAACAAATTGTTTAAAGTTAATGTTTTCGTTAAAAAACTTTATTTTAAAAACCTTGTTATTAAAATGTAGACACGCTTTAACAGAAGCGACTTATCTTTCCAAAAAAACATTTTAAATAATGCTGAAGCGTCGTAAACTTCAAATATATCCTTTTTGGAATAAAAATGCACTTTAAAATGATATTTCATCGTTTATTTAATAAGAATAGATAAAAAGACAAACAAAGATTTATATTTTAATAGAAATAAACGATTTTATTACAATTAACAACATAAAAATTTGTCAACTTCCCATATATTATATCTCAAAGGTGTTTTTTTATTTTTTTATTTTTTTATTTCCTCTAATACTTTATCAAAATCAATGATTGAGATATCATTTTGAAGATTACGTTCACCGCTAATGACGAAAAATAAACAAATTGTTTAAAATTAATGTTTTCGTTAAATTTTAAAAATCTGTTTATTAAAATGTAGAAGGCGCCATTTATTGACAATCTGTTCATTTATTTATTTCCACATTACCATTCAGTGACTGATCAAGCTACCGTGCGAATTATTCGGACGG